>SCHK01420660.1:296-12168 GCA_004124795.1 Poropuntius huangchuchieni | reverse complement strand
CATCGCTGTGAAGAACCTTTTAAGCATCTTTATTTTTAAGACTGTATTCTAAACAATAACCAATATGAAATGTAACCAATATTTATTTTTTATTTTTTTCAGCTTTTTTTGAATATAAACACTTTGGAGTTTATACTAAAACAGCAATACTGTGAAATAATGTTGCAATTTAAAATTACTGTTTTCTATTTTAATATATTTAAATTGTAATTTATTCCTGTGATGCAAAGCTGAATTTTCAGCAGTATTACTCCAGTCATCAGTGTCCTGTCAGAAATCCTTTTAGTTCCTTGATTTGTTGGTCAAGAAATTTCTTATTATTATCAATAGAGAAAACGCTGTCACTTAATATTTTAGTTGAAACCAAGATGCAGTTTTTTCTTTGATTGGATTCTTTGAACAGAAAGTGCAAAAGATCATCATCAGTTATTTGAAGTAGAACTCTTCTGTAAGTGTAATAAATGTCTTTACTGTCAGTTTTGATGGTTTTAATGCATCCTAGCTTGCTTTCTTTAAAAAAAAAAAATCGCACACAATGAAATTGCATACATTTCCCCAGCTGTTGGCAAAGTCGGCTAAATTTGAAATTATTGACTCCAATTTTTATGGTTGCAATTTTTCACAAGAACATGTCATTGTTTATAAGCTGCATTCTAAGAGACTGTGAATACCTCAGCATGGAAATGATCCATATGATACACCATCTGCAGATCCCGTGTACGGCTTGATTCTTCTCGCTGAAGCTTGTTAAAGCTGATTAGCCGTTGGCGCCTACACTGTGTTTATGCTTCAGGGTGTGTATTTGAGTATGTGTGCAATTAGACAGTGTGCCCGCTTTAGAAAGGATCTAGCACTTGTGTTTCACGCTTTGACTGAGAAGATTAGACGGAAATCTTGTATTGTGTGTTTACAGACTTAAGACTTAATGATTATGTTTGGCCACAAAGAACCATCTCAAAGAGCCCTTGCTCTGTGACTCATCTAGAAAAATCTAAAAAAAAAAAAAAGACTTAGAGGTGAGAATTCAGCATGTGGGACAAATGTTAGCTTGAGTTTTCGCTGTATACATTTACTACAGTGACTAATAGAACTGAATGAACAACATCTTGTGCTTGTTGTGATATATTTTCTTTGAAAAAACATGTGACACATGTCACATTTAGCTTGTGTTCTGTGTTTCCAGTATCTCTGGTATCCTCCTCGCTCGCTAAAACAGATAGGAGAACACTGCTCTCTTTCTCTCCCTAACAAGATCACACAATGTCACAGTGTCACCGGAGGGTCAATAGTCTCCTCGGCTCTGGGATTCCTCACTAACAGGGGTGCTGACACTGCCTGCAAAGTCAATGAATGCAGTTCCTGTGTCTTGGACGGCTTTTTGACATGACAGGTGTGTCTTGTGTTATCTGCATGTTATGTGAAGGTTTGTTATGTAGCTGAGTGTGTGTTTGATTATGTGTAAATAATGGATTCAGTAAGAAAAAAGTGTTTCAGAGCCTGATAGGAAGCACCGTAGAAGCTTTTTAATCTTGTAAAGAACTTTTTATACTCTAGTTCTTCTTCAAAAAGCTATGCACTGCTGTTTTAAATGAAAAACTGATCTAAAAATAAAAATTATGTCATAATTTACTCATCATGTCATTTCAAACCTTGTGATGTTCTTTCATGGAGCACAAAAGAAGATGTTTTGAAGAATGTTCATGTTCTTATCTATACAATAAATAGGGACAGATGTTGTCAAGCTCCAGAAATGACAAGATAGAAGTCATGAGAAGTCACTCATTGCAAGTCATTATTGAAATTCTTGAAGCTATTAATCTCATTTGCATTCACATATACTCACATATATACTCACATATACTTGGTACATCAGTGATGCCTAATGCCGTTTTTGATGCATATCTCGACAAATTGAATTTGTCAATGTGCAAATCAGCAAAATCAGTGCTCTTTGCAAAGGGAAGACAAGACAAGAAAAAGAAAAAAAAAACATTTCAGCCAAAAAAAAAAAGGTTAAAATTGTTAACATTAGTTAAATCATTAGATATCATAAATTCATAATAAAACAGAATACAATATCAAAGTGTTGCTAAAATTATTAATAAGAAAATAGAAGAAAAAATTTAAAACAGTCAAGTGAAAACTTTTTATATTTTATTATGGTGCTTTTATCATTCATTGACAATATTCAAACACATTCACTTTCATTTATCCTATAAAGAGCAGCTTGAAAATTCTTCAAAGCGCTTCAGATGTTATAAGATATCAAACAAAAGTTGGTTATAAATGACATGAGTATTTTTGGATGAACTTTTATTTTAAATAAACCAGAAATCAATCAGTTGATCTGAAGTATCTTAAAAGTATCTTTAATGCATATGACTCTAGAAAATTATACTGCAAAAAAGCTGATGCTAAGGTGCTGCAAAGAGCCTCTGAAGAACCTTTATTTGTGTAAGTGTGTTATGGGTGTTGGGGGTTGGAGTGTTTTTAAGGCTCTAATCCGTCAGCCTGGCTGGGCTCTGTGTGCAGACCTGGGATGAGAGGAGGGTGGGAGAGAAATGGAGGGGAGGGGTAATAGAGGAACAAGAGGAGAGAGAGGGCTGAGGTTTGGGGGGGAGGAGGACAGACGGGAGGAAATGTGTGTGAGAGAGAGATAGAGACAGCAAAGGTTTCCACATTTCTCTTTGAGAGGAAACAAAGAGGATTTCCAAACCTCAAGCGCCTGACTTCAGCGCTCAGCCTGCGTCCCGACGGTGTCATCCGGCCCGGCGTGACCTCAGCGTGGAGCTCTGCGCCTGCTTCTGGTTCCCGTCTGCCCTGTGAAGTTGACGGGACTCTGGTTACAGCATGTGAGCGGGGAGCAGCCTCAGCAGAGCTTGCGTGGTTGGATGAGTTTGTGGGCACGTGCGCCGTCACTGCTGCTGACTCCACTGTGTGGTTTGGCTGCCCTGCTGCCAGACAGACACACAGAGCCCAGAAAACCCTGCGCTTTAGACTTTCTGTAAGAGCGTTGGACGGTTTTCACACCTGCGCTGGCGAGATGTGCTGATCGAGTGGTAAGTGGGTGATGATGGGAAACTTTGACACATTGTAAAAAGTGGTGACTTGCAATTGTTACCTTAGAAAACTGCACTAAAACAATGCTAGTCAGAAATTGCTTGTAAATTGCACAAATAATTATAATTGCTTGTTATGTTGCTCATTTCTAACTGGATCGCTAAGCATGTGCTAAATGAATTAAAAGTGAATTTTTAAAGTAGAAATAGTTTTGTTGGTGTAAATACATGCGTTTAGTTTGATTTGGTGATGTTATATACCGTATTTTTGACCTGTTCATTTTTGATGTTATTACTTTCAGGTTACCTTTTTTTATTGTAGGCACATTTTCTCTGCTATGTTTGTGGGTAAATTGCATTCTTAGAGGAAAATGTCATTGAGACAGTCAACTTGCAACTTGTGACAGGCAACTTGTGTTCTCAGTTGTGTTACATTTGGGTAACAACTTTATTTTTATATTAAAATTGGGAGACATAAAAAGACACACATGAGGCTTACAGTAAGAATACCAAGGCTGAATGTGGCTAACAAAGCTCAAATGATATAATCATGTTTGTATTTGATGAGAAATGTTTGAGGTTATATTGAGACTATTATATTGTCGCACAGTTTGAGACACTATTGAGATCTCTTTTGAAACTCTAGAGGACACGTGAGATCTTTTTAATTGGAAAAGTCTGAGAAGTAAGATAATCTCTATTTGCTCTCCATTTAATCTCATTACTGTTTGGGAGAAACAGTTGAGATCACCGAGATCTCATTTGTGATTGTGATCTGTCCTTGAAAAAAAATGGTCAGTAATTGTTTCATGATTAAGGAATGCATGGCTTTTTTTTAAATCAAGCTCATTATTAGTCATCTGGTTTTGCTATGCTTGCATGGGTATTTGAGTCATTCACACGAACAGTTATGCTTCCTGTCAGAAAGTTGTGTAAACTGCAGTAATCAGTGGGTTTGGCAGTGATCATGCCAGGCTGGCACAGGCGTGATGTATGGCAGCAGGGAGAGCGGGTGCAGTGGGCATCAGATGGGTGCCGCGCTGCGAGAGGTGTGGCTCATTATTGTCTGGAAATTATTTTTTGATGGATTTTTCCACTGACCTCGTGTCATGCTGGTTGTGGGGATTCTGGTGTACTGTGGAGATGCAGCGGTTTTGTGATTTAAGCTGCCACTGTGTGGACATTGGATCCTGATAAAGACTGTGTGTGTGTGTGTGTGTGTGTGTGTGTGTGTGTGTGAGAAGGAGTTTTGGGGGATGGTGATGAGAAAGAGGGTGAGATTTGTCTCTCATCTCCTCTTCCTCACAAATTCATTTTAAAAACACATGGACTAGAGCTTGAAGAGATTTTTTAAAAATTGAAGGTTATTTCTTTATTTATTCACCTTTGCTAATTTAAATAGCATTGTTAGAAAACATTTTTCTTTATATTGCTGGTAAATATCAAATGTGTGTCTGTGTTTAAAGCACAAGAAGTATATTTATTTACATATTGCAAGCATGATATTTGTGTCTCATCTCCTCTTTCTTTTTACACATAAAAAGTCAAATGCACTAGAGTTTGAAGACTGAAGATTTAATTTAATTTAATGAAGATTATATAATTTATTTATTCATTTTTATCCAAAGTGACTTAAAGGAGGAACAACATTATTCGTAATATAAAATGCCATGTTTTTTGTGTGTGTGTATTACAAATATAGTTGGCTTATTGATGAATTGCTTTTGTTCCTCTTTTGTAAGTCGCTTATTTAATCTTTAATAAATGAAGTAGCATTGAAAACTGTTTTTGCACATAGAATTTACAGAAGATAGCAAGTAGCTTTTTATTCTTTTTAAAAAGAGTCCTATTTATATTTAGTACATCCACTTAAATATTCTAGTACTAATGTACCGTTACTGTTATTTATTTATTTTATAAACATTTATTTAATTACATTTAGTTTGACATTTTTTAACATTTTGAATGAATGAATGAATGACTATGCATACAATATGATTGTTCCCATAATGCATTTATGATGAGACTATAAATGCATTACTTTTTGTTGTTGACAAACTTGTCAAAATAATAAAGCTTAACTTATTTTAAACCAGAACACTCTTTTAACACTGTGTTTTGTTGTATCAGTTTACTGCATCATTGTTAACAGCCTGACAAACAGATCCTGGCCGTCTTTTAATTTTTTTACGGTGGAGATTTGTCACGCTGATACCATCTCTGAGACTGTATGTGATTGGAATAGACTGAATGCAGACATGAGCAGCTCCCTGCTTCCATAGTGATGGTCCATGTCTAAACGCTGCCTAATCGCCCGGCCCCTCCCATTTGTTCCCAGGGGGTCCCGGGCTCTTTCAGATGGTGGGGTAGGGGCTGTTTAAAGTGATAGGGCTGCACCGGCGGCGCTCACAGAGACAGCAGCAGCGCAGCAGAAGACACTAGGGATGATCGCAGCCATGGGGAGATGAAACTTGTGTGTCTGGTGAGAGCTCTGTCTGAAATATGTGCACCTGCGCTGGTTTGTTTGGGTGTGCTTGTGTGTGTGCACGTCTTTGAAAGCAGCGTATTCTTATTGTGGATTAAACAAAGCTTTTGGAATTTCCTCAGAAGCGTAAACATACAATAATAATTAATGCGTTTAAGAGCTTTTCTGTGAAACTGTCAACTCCAACTTCCCAAAATCTGCAGACCGGTTATGACTTTCAGCAACTGGTTTTGACTCATCCAGACAGCAAAAATGTGTGTAATCTGTGCAGTGTATTTCAGCCTTTGAAGAAGGCATCAAAAAGATATCTTGAATCGACGGAGCTTCCACATGTGTTGGGCGGTAGTCAGCAGTGGACATAATTGGTTGGAATTACCTATAACCACTGGAAATAGGAAGTTATTGTCCTATGACACAGATCTTTCAGTGCTGTTCAATAGCTATCAGTCAATTACAGTCATCTGAAGGATGGGGGAGAGTGCTGGGAGTTTTGTAGCTGCTCAGAAGCCCATGTGTCACCAGGGAAAAGATGGAGTGGCACCTGTAAATGAGAGTCAGCGAGTGCTTCTTCTCTCCAGAGTTTCTCATTCCGAGCAGAATGAGAAATTATTCCTCAGGACAGAAATCTGGGTCAGTCTGTGAGTGGAATGCACATAAATACATGTCTGGTGTGTGGTGAAAACTTTATGGGGATGGAGAGACAAGATTGAGAGGACAGTTTAAAATAGTGAGTGATGGGCAATAGACAGCAGTCACAGTAATGATGATGATGATGATGATGATGAAAATGATCAAAAAAGGAAAAAAAAAGAGGCAGTCGAGGCATTTTTGGGTTGGATATATAATAGGGGTGCACTGATCAAATTTGAGCCCTGTTACTGTGGAATTCTGCAGTGTACCGAATTAGCATAAAGAGTGCAGAAAAAAAATCTGCCATGCTTGTTATAGGTTGATATAATCCAGCTGTGATATGTATTTTTCTGAAAGCCACCATGTTTACAAGCATCATCCTAAAATCAGCCTTATTTACTTTGTAGTACACCTCATGGTCTTAATGTACACAAATGATCAGTTGGTGCCTCCCTAGTTTATTCCTCTTCTTAGGTTGATGTTTAAAAAATCAGAATCTCACCTCTGCATTTGCACAGCCCAGTTCAGCAGATATAAATGGGCTGGAGAGTGTCTGTGTGGCAGCTGTGGCCACCTGACTGTGCCTCCATCAGCAGCTAATGGCCAGTTCTTATGGTTTGATGTGGGAGGGATGTGCACCTGATCCCCATCCATACCACCATCACCTCTTATTGAGCACACACATGGGGAGAGCTCATTGACCTTTGACTTTTATCTTCAAGCGCTCTGAAGTAGAGCATCATTTAAAACAGAATCTTCACAACAGAATCTCAAAGCTTCTGCTCCCTCTGATCATTAGCCTGATGTTCTCGTTATTCAGAATCTTTTTTCTGAACATTATTGATTACTAAATCAATTTTTTGATAGCAATGGTCATACTCAGCGGCTAATGTGAAGGTGTGGTCAGATGAGCAACATTTTGTCAACAAAGTCCATTGTCAATAGTGTAGCGATGTATGAAGCCATTTTCAAACCAAGCGGCTTTCTGTTGGTCAGTGTGGCAAATTCATGTGAACAAAGTTGTAATTGTTATTTATTTATTTAGCTGAACTAATATGTTCCATACAGATAAATATATATATATATATATATATATATATATTTATTTATTTTTATTTTTTTCATGTATTGAGTGATATTGATCATAAATTGGCTGATAATAGATATTTAATTAACTAATTTAATGGAGTACATGTCAATTTCCCCTTTTTTACACTGATATTACTATTCTTTAAACCATAAATAAGTTCAATTTCTCAAAATGAATATCCAATTTTCATACTGTACATTATAATGTTATGATGCCTAAACTTGTAGCATTTAACAATTGATATTATATTTTATTTAACTTTATTTGTTTAGATAAAATACTGGCAAATTTTAATAACAGCCATTTATCGGTAATTGCCCTTGACATGGAATAAAAAAATATCGGCTTAAAAGTATCAGATGCTGATTGATTTTATTTATTTCTATTTTTTTTTTTTTTTTACTTATTTAGACAAAATAGTATAGAATTTTAATATCAGCCATTTATCGTTTATTGGTCTTAACATGATCGGCTTAACAAAGATCGGCATATCAGTATTGGTCTATTTACTTTAGTTTTTAGTGTTTTATTTTCCAATTATTTAGACAAAATATTATAGAATTTTATTATAAACCATTTATCCGTTATTGGGCTTAACATGAAAAAAATATCGGTTTATTGGTATTGATCAACTGATTTTAACTTTAAGTGTTTTTATATAGACAGCGTTTATTTGTATAGACAAAATACTCTAAAATTTTCTCGTAAAAAAATTATGAGCATATCATTATGAGCTGATTGATTTTAGTTTTAAGAGTTTTATTTTTCATTGATTTAGACATAATTTTATATAATTTTTACATAAGACATTTATCGGTTTACGAGAAAAAAATTGGCTTATCGGTAATGGTACTATTGCTCCATTGTGAGATGCTATGTTTCTCAGCACTGCGTTATGTACATATACTCCATCTTCACTAATCTGTGGCCCGACACTGTGGCCTGGATGAGCTGAGGTCTCCTGTAACAGAAGGAGGTAGTTCAGAGAGGTTGTGTAGGCAGGAGAATAGCCGTCCATTGTGTGTTGCACCACGCTCTGTGTTTGAGCAGACAATGCATGCGTCAGGTCAGCTGCCTGAGCTCTGCTACAGTAGCGCATTGTTTGCATGATCCACATCTCACTCTGGAGACAGTAGACCTCTCAGCTCTTGACGGTGACTCAGGAGCATCTGTACACACTGGCGACACTGTCTGCTGATCACACCTCTGCTGCTGCCCGATGAAAATCTCAGTCATTCCGCTTTTCTGCGAACTCATCCATCTTTCTCAAACACAAGCCTTGTTTCTGGCTTTCGGCATCAACTTTGGCATATCTTTGAGGTAAAATGATAGGGTTTAGTGGCTGTTGTGAACTGCAGGTTAGCGGTGTTGATTGGCGACCCAGCTGTTTGAGTGGTATGTTTTCCCAGAGCCCCCCTCCCGGCGATCTGCGGAGGTTTTTATCATCTTCTCTGGACGGCTGGGAAAGGCGCAGGGAGGGGAATGTGTCAGAGACTGTTTGGGAGCCTCACTTTTCTTTAGTGGTGTCAGTCAGCAGGGCCGTGGCCTCCACGCTGAATCAATATGGCTTTTGTTGCAGCAGAAAAAGCTCCTTTACAGGCTTGGATCTTGGAGGGAAGCGGGGTGATGCAGGATAACAAGGGAATAAGCATCCCGATACAAGGTTTCAACATTCCCAAACAGGACCAATGTGACACATTTACTGTAGCAGTGTGAATTTTCAATCTTCATCTTTGATTTTCTCACAGCCACAGCGCATTATCCTACAAACCAGTCAACGTGACCTGATTGGTTGGTTCACTTGGGGTTGTTCATTGATTTCATGCTTATTTGGCCCGTTTTATCATTATAATGTCTGATCGTGGGTTTCATGTCAATAATCCCAGCTGTGCGCTTGGTATAATAACTGTCAGACATCTCATATACTCAGACCCCATCACACAGACTCCATTTATCCATTCATCTATCACAGGACAGACTCAGCTGACCATGACAGTCAGAAATGGGACCATTTTCAGCTTTATATTTGGCTTTCGTATGTTTTCATCTCTCATATGTTTGATTTTCAGTGTTTATTTCCTCTTGGTGTGATTGAAGAGTAACTGAAGTGTGTCAGGCTGAGGTCTGCCCGTGCCATTGTGGTGGCATTACTGATCGGAAAGGTTTCCATTAGTTTATAAAATTGCATGTGTCTCAGACAGCCTGTAATTAGGCCTGTTTGTATCAGAGCCCAGACTGCCGTCAGCAATATCTGCTGGTGCAGTAAACAGGAGGAAAATCGCTCCAAGTGTGTCAGTAAAATTATATTTTAATAACCATTCATGAAGTTTGGAGTAAAAATTCAATAATTCTCAGCTGATTTATTAAACATCTGCTAGAACTGACTAGCGCAGTACATTAAAAGTAATGTGTTTAGGTTTGAAGGTTTGTTTTAGACTAGTCATGCTTCTTTATTCTCTTCTGTTGAATAGTATACTGTTGTTCAAAAGTTTGGTTTTGATAAGATCTTTCTTTTTTTATATTTTAATGTTCATAAGCGCAACAAGACTACATTTATTTGATCAAAATACACGATATAAAATTATAACGAAATCCCTTAGTTTTCCTTTTTAGTATATTTTAAAATGTAATTTCAGCATCATTACTCCAGTCTTTTGTCACATGATCTTTCAGAAATCATGCTGATTTACTGCTCAAGAAACATGTCTTATTATCATTTATGTTGAAAACAGATGTGCTTCTTCACATTTTTGTGGGAACTGATGCATTTTGTCATGATTTTTTGCTTAATAGTAAGTTCAAAAGAACAGAAGTACTTTGAAACAGAATTCTTTTGTAACAAATGTAAAAGTCTTTACTGTCACTTTTGATCAATTTAATGCATCCCTGCTGAATAAAAATATTAACTTCTGACTTTTGAACAGTAGTTCATTGGTGATATATTTTATTTGATGTAATGACATTTATGTGTCCAGATTTTTGAGTCCACTGTCTGTCACCAAATGGACCGTGTTGGTTGGTTGACCAGCTAAGTTGGCCAGACTAACAAAATATAAAGGTTATAACCAGTGTTTTGTTGGATATTATAAAATATGATTTTATATTGCTGAATCAACTCATTTAGCTCTAAATAACTTTAAAGAGTTAGATTAGGCTCCTTAAATTAGTTATTGAAGTGTAGTATTGTCTTTTCATTGCGGTTGTTTTGATAAATTAAGATATANTATTGCTGAATCAACTCATTTAGCTCTAAATAACTTTAAAGGGTTAGATTAGGCTCCTTAAATTAGTTACTGAAGTGTAGTATTGTCTTTTCATTGGGGTTGTTTTGATAAATTAAGATATATTTTTAGTAAAAGGATGGTTATAAGCTCAGGTATGGGTGAATATTGAAAGCCTCTGTGATATTTCTGTTTTTCTTTTTTTTGTTTTTTGTTTTTTTGTACTGGGAATTTGTATTTGTGCTGGCAGTTTGCAGTGCATTGCTGTTACTAAACGGCAGTTGGATGTTTACGGGCCGTGCGAAGCTCAGCGCACCAGCGGGCTGGTGAACTTTCTCTGTGCCCTGCTGTGCCAGGGTGATGGGCTGACGCTGAGCAATGTGATGCCAGCTTTTCAAACACAGAATACATGATTCATCACAATCCCTTTGTTTCTCTTTCTCTCTCTGTAGGTGACATCACACAGAAAGGCTATGAAAAGAAAAGAGGGAAATTATTGGCGCCCTACATACCCCAGATACAAGGTAAACAACTCGCTCTTATCAACTGTAAATCCACTGTTTAATGAACTATTTTAGCAGACGCTGCATGTCTAGGTTATAAAATCTTCACTCGTCACCTCTTTGACCTTCATGAGAGGTCTGCATTTTACTGCGGTCTGGATTGATCTGAAATACATGCATGGTTTCAGTACTGTCAAGGATACTCTGAGCTAATGGAAACAATGTGTGTGTCGCTCTGGGGAATAGGAGTTATCCACACTATAAAACTAAAATCTAAGTGCAGGGTTCAAACTGCCTCAAACTCTCAATTATGTGGTGTGTGTGTCTTTGTTGTTTGGTTTAGGGTGGCTAGCAACAGCCCATATATCCTGGCATGATATCTCTTTTCAAATGCAGAATATAGATGTGACAGTTATTTATGGTTCCTTGCTCTTTTCATGTCTTTTATTGGAAACAACAAATTGAAAATGCACTGCAGTTCACCTTAAATTATGTATTATTCATTATTTACTCACGTTCTTCAAACTAAAAAATAATAAATAATGTTCACAATGCTTGTTTCCACGAAATGAAAGTGAATTGAGAGTGGAGCTGATGAGGGGAAAAAACACCATGAAAGTATCAAAAAAATGTAAGTATTCTCTAGGTATACAGTTGCTTTGTTTGAAGAATAGACTAAAACAATTATTTTATTTTATTTTATTAATAACTTGCTATCTGATATTGCTCTAAAAATCTTATTCATGTTTGCATACTATATATATATATATATATATATATTTTTTTTTTTTTTTTTTTTTTTTTTTTAAATATCATGTTATCGATTCTGTGACCTGCCACGTTTGTATAAAGAAAAATTAACTACAAATGATGGTATGTATTAA
>SCHK01420613.1:337-12681 GCA_004124795.1 Poropuntius huangchuchieni | reverse complement strand
GGTTAAGGGATCTAGAAGATGGTCATGCAGAATAAGGTATTAATATGTGCCTAATAAGTACTGATGAACTGCCAATATGCTAGTAATATGCATGCTAATAAGCTACTAGTTAATAGTGAGAATTGGTTCTTAAAATAAAGTTTTACGCAAATCCCCATCTAGAATGTTAAAAATTTTGAAAAGAATGATGACCACAATCTGTGTATGTTCTACGGATCTAGGATCTGTGTGGAGCCTCAACCTGTGACACACTGGGTATGGCAGATGTTGGCACCATGTGTGATCCCAAGAGAAGCTGTTCTGTGATTGAAGATGATGGGTTGCCATCTGCCTTTACTACTGCCCATGAGCTTGGTAAGTGTAAACAGATGTATAAAGCACAACTTTAGGGTTCTGGCAGTTAAAATCCCATTCATTTTCTCCACTGAGAAATTGAACAAAATGTAAACCTTTTAAGAGAGACCTACTGTACAGTGCCATGAGCTACAAGACTGTTAAACAATGATGTATATGCTTCTCTAGAAGCCACAAGTAAGCATGACTGACTTCAATNGTACAGTGCCATGAGCTACAAGACTGTTAAACAATGATGTACATGCTTCTCTAGAAGCCACAAGTAAGCATGACTGACTTCGATTTTTTAAAAATATATAGTTAATCTTTTATTTAAAAATTGCATTACCCATAATTCCTGGCTCTTTTCAGGGGGTCAAGATTTTACTGACTAGCAGTTTGCCCCTGTTCTTAAAATATTTTGATATTTTGTAACAACTGTTCTCTGAGGTCCACTTATAATGTTATCAAGACTTTTCAATCAAAAAACATTGTCATTTAGAAGTAAAGGATTTTCTGTCTTGTTTTTAACCCCCCTCATCAGAACGCTCTGTTTGAATATGCGTGGCGGATTGTCGACTCAGAAGTAAAAACCCATCACTCTGATTGGCTAACACTTGTGTTTGACAATGTTTGACAATGTACATTCTTCATAGATAGATGCTACTATGATTTAGGTCAAAATAGTACTTATCAATGATCTGTAATAACAGACAAAGCAATAGTGACCACATAATGAAAGCAGATGAAAATCGGATCCAATATAATCAGCACATCATCGTCTTTTAGTTTCAGTCTTTCTGAAAAGCCTGCCTTGAATCACGCCTTGTTTGTAAATGAAAATGAAACTTGGCACTGCATAGAGTCTTGTCTTCAGAGCCTTCTTTAACGTTTGATTTCTGCATAGACCTGCGTTTGCCTCTAATTACCCTGTATTTACACTACGTACGTGCGCGAATCAGTGGGCGAGACTAAACAGGCAGTTGTGTGGAATCAGGCGTTCATCTTCTTCTGCGGAGGTGGTACTTACACTATTACATCATAGAGTGGCACATTCCTCAACTTGTCATTTTGGCAGACTGGTTTCAATATAAGCTGAGAAAGTTTTGAGTTCTGAAACCTACAGGATGTTTTTATAGTGCAATGACCTCTTATATGTCAAAATATAAAGGGAATTTTGGTTTCTCAGTTTGTGACCTCTTTAAAATATCGATTTAATACAATGCACACAAAATATCACTGACTAACACTAACCACAGTTTTTCCTAAACTTGCGTTCATATTATCAATCCCAGCAAAAGCATGATGCTCCAGTAACAAGCCTATTGCATCGTAATTTATTATATTTGGGGTGCTGAAATCTCCTAACTGAATGCTTGCCAACCCTACTCAATACGTGGGTCTAGAATCAGTAATTGCAGCATCCAAAATCTTTTGGAGGATCTCCACAACATTGTCCCAGAGATGATGTTCATTCAGTTCAGATTAGCTCAGTGGAGCAGCCGAAGAAAGATAAGCTCTATTAAAGTGGTTTGTTTCCCTGTACGAAACTTCATAGGCGGGTTTGCAAAAGTTTCCTCTCAAGGCCAGGGAGGAAATGTGGGGAGATGTTGGAGGTATTGTAGTAGTGACTCAGCATAGCTGTGGTCTGACTGCTGACAGGAAAATTGTATTGGAATGATTCATGATTTAAAAGACAAAAATCCAAATTTACATTAGGACAGTTTCTAGAGATGTTTCATTTACATCAGTGTAAAGTGCTGACACACATTGCATTATATTTTTTGTAGTTTTTTCCTTTCTCATCTCTTTTACTCCTTCACCGCTACAGGACATGTCTTCAATATGCCACATGATAATGTTAAGGCATGTGAGGAAGTGTTTGGCAAGCTTCAGGACAATCATATGATGTCTCCCACTCTGATCCGGATCAACCGCACCAGTCCCTGGTCACCATGCAGTGCTGCCATTATCACTGACTACCTGGACAGTGGACATGGTAAGTAAAAGAAAGCGATACTGTGCATTTCCCATAGACCTACACTTAGTATGTTACATTTCAGGGGTCTGAGAGTGGTTAAATTTAGACATGAATTTTGACAATATGTGAAAGCTCCAAATTAACTTAAAAGTGAAATGAACTCCCTTAAAATAAACGGAAGAGGCCTGAATATGGTTTGCATAAAACATGAATTCTAAAAGCAGCTATATTTCCACTTCTTCATTATGCCAAATATGTTTGGCCTTTACAGGTAACCATACAATGGTAATGTGAAAGTGAAGAACAACAACACAGCAGTACTGAAATATAACACTATTTTTAACACACGATTAATCTATGCTGAAATTTGCCTTTAAATATGTTGAGATCAAAGTGTAGTGTGTTAAAGCATTTATTTTTTATTTTAAGCTCTAGAAAACAAATTAATGTGCAATAAAGATTTTATTTTTGCATTAGTGTATAATGAAGCTACATTTTAATGTGAGGTTTGGAGCAACTTGGCTGTATGTACTGTAAAAACACTTGAAATAATACACTGAATCAGCTATGAGAGTAAATACATTTATAATGTTTTACATACATTAATATAATTCAATTAAATGCTGTTTAGCAAAAATATTATGCAGCACAGCTGTTTCATAAGTTTCTTAAGCACCAAATCAGCATAACAAAATGAAGGATCATGTGACTCTGAAGACTGAAGTGCCTGCTGGTGAAAATTCAGCTTTGATCATAGCAATGAATTTCTTTTTAAAATATATGAAAATAGAAAACGGTCATTTGAAGTTGTAATACTATTTCACTGAATTTACTCATTTGCTGTATTTTAGTAAAACAACTACAGCCATTTAGGGCATAAGAGACTTCTTTCAAAAACAAACAAAACCGATCCCTTTTGAATCGTCGTGTATATGCGCGTGCTCAGGGCTAATAGAGCGATGGGTGAGTCTGGGTTTAACATCTCAGTGTTGGTGCCTTCTGAAAAGCTGTCTTCAAAGAAATGGACTTCCCAAGGTCAGCCTACGTTACAGCTTGCAGATCTAAATTTTTGTTGAAACAGTGTGGCGACTGACGTAACTGTTTGACTGGAGTGTTTCTGTGAAGGTTTATAGTGGGGTTACTGAGGGATTCGGAACCCCTCTCAGGGCTAATATTTGCCCTCTGTAGACGAAGACATATGTATATATCCACTTACATTTCTGATAAACAAAAATCTAAAGCAAATACAAATACACTGCATGAAACCATACTTACTGTTACTGTTTTAATAAAGAATTACAGGTAAACTGAGTGTAAACAAAAAGTCTCTAAAGTGCTGTAAATACAATTTCATAAAACTGTGTGTAACATTCTCTTATTATTTGACATATTTGCAGGCGATTGTCTGCTGGATCAACCTCAGAAACCATTAGCTCTTCCAGATGTGCTCCCAGGTGCATCGTATGGTCTAGAGCGGCAGTGTGAGCTTGCCTTCGGTGCCGGCTCAAAGCCGTGCCCGTTCATGCAGGCACCATGTCAGCGCTTGTGGTGCACAGGGAAGACCCGTGGGCAACTGGTGTGCCAGACAAGACACTTTCCATGGGCAGACGGAACCAGCTGCGGGGACGGACAGCTCTGCATGAGGGGCACATGCATGGACAAACAGGAGATCGCCAAAGCTAAGGTACCTTCACACATCTACCATATCCCAAATACATGGATGGACGGACACTAAATATACAAACTGTCACTGCTGTTTTGATCATGCTCACTTGCAGAGGATTTAAACTTTTGTTGAATGAACACATTTTAAAAGAACTCTCACTGCAGTGTGAAAGATGTCATGTGACCACAACAGAGATTTAACATACCGATGTCAGCCTGTTAAACGTACTGCACTTGACCTCTTACTTGGTTTATTTGCCCTGTTGCTTAGCAACCTCGCACATGACCCGTGAACGTGTTCTTGGTGTTCAAGTCATTTGGGGCTTAGAAGTAAAATTGAGCTTGTTGTCAAAGAATGTTCAATGTTTAAAGGTCAAGTGAGTTGTGACAACCCCCTCTTCCTGTTTCTTCTGTATTAGGTGGATGGGAGATGGGGTAAATGGGGACCGTTCGGTACCTGCTCCAGAACTTGTGGAGGTGGAGTGCAGCTTTCAAAGAGAGAGTGTGACAACCCTGTGCCAGTCAATGGTGGCAAATACTGCCAGGGAGTGAGGATCAAATACCGGTCCTGCAACCTCTCCCCATGCCCTGACACAGGTTGAAATGTTTTCTATCTACACAAAATCAGCATCAGTGTAAACAAGGATAATTCTACTATTTTTTCCGCATTGCATATGGTATAGCATAAGAATTTCAAGAATGTGCAACACCTACATGTGCCTCATTTTCACTTTAGGCAAGAGCTACCGTGAGGAGCAGTGTGAAGCTTACAATGGGTTTAGCCTGAACACTAACCGGCTCACCCCCTCTGTGGTGTGGGTGCCCAAATATTCTGGTGTTTCGGCTAAAGATACATGCAAGCTGATCTGCAGGGCAAATGGAACGGGCTACTTCCATGTTCTTGCACCTAAGGTGAGGAATTAACATGTTAAAAACTATCCCAACAATACAAAATGAATAATATAAATTTCATCAGTTCATGCAATGGAAAATATGAGTTATAAAATAATACAAAATAATAGGAACTATATATTATAACTAGTAGGGGTGGTTGATATGACCAAAATCTTATATCACAATATGAGTAATTTTATTTCATGGTAACGGTATACACTAGTCAACATTTGAAGTGGATCAAAACCTAAAACTAAAATGCGTTCTTGTCTTAGGACTTTGATTAACTTTTTTGATTCACTTCAAATGTTGACTACTATATATCACAATACCATAGAAATTTTTATAATTCTTGTCACAAAAAAAAATAGGCTAAATTAAAAAAGCTCACTGAAGACAAGTAAACAGTCAGTAATTATATAAGAATAAGAAACTAATTACAAGCCAAAATACATACATTGTATAAAGTAATCAAATGTTTAAACACTGCATATTCTTCACTGTGTAAATTAAATATACATATTTCTTCTTATTAAAGTTACAAAAGTGATTTAGCAAGAGCAGTAAGAGATTCTCTTTCTTTTGTTTTTTGATTAACATGAATGACAGATATTAGACTGCTGCCCGGATGCAATATACTGTTACACGTGTTTTTTTTTTCTCAGCTGTCTCNTTAAGAGCTGCCCGGATCCAATATACTGTTACACGTGTTTTTTTTCTAAGCTGTTTTCTTTCACTGAAGACCTAAATTACTGTTTTTACAAGGATACTTGCAAAGATGAGCATTTTGACACATACAAATGTGTGTATATTTAACCTTTCAAGGCCAATAAAGTGGCAAAAATTACTAAGTTCAATACTCAGTCTTCAGTTGTGTGCCTCTTTGACAGTGCTTAGAAACGGTCTCTCAGTGTGCATATAGTGAAATAAGTTCTTTTTTGCTGCTGACTGCATTTTACTGGCTTAAAATCACTTATATTTAAAGTATGTGCAAACAATAAGTGACCATGTAGCACAGCAATATCAAATTTCCACTGGTTAATTGTGACGGTTATAGTTTACAATATTACTTAATAATACGTATATAAACTAAGGTTCACATGAATTCTCTCACTGAAAATTATGAAGCTTGAGGACTTTATGGGGGATGCAGGGAATATAACCTGTCAGTGAGTCTGGGAGTCTCACTAAACACAAAGTGAACTTAACACATCTTAACACCATAAAATACATTTGCAATAGTTTGGTAAATGAACGGCTGCATGCAGTATCAGTTGTGAGTTATTAAACCTTCATCTAAGAATTTATTGAAAGGAAAAGTATCATTAAATTAAAACTATATATTACTATAGACATGTAAGAGGAGAAAAGACTGGTGAGCATACCTGCTGTTTGGTGGCTGCTTTACACTTGCGTCAGATTTCACTACAGGCAGAGTTGAGTGGTCAGGACGAACTGATGAAAGTGAGAGGAAAGATAAGGAAGGTGAAAGGTCCTATCTTTGTAAGATACTGTTGTGCAGAGTGAAACTGTACAGACGCAACAGTTACGTCAAGGCTAGAGGTATGTTTATGAGACCGGGGTTTGACACTGAAGAAACTATTCAGAGCTTGAACTCTTAAAGAGACAGAATGAACTCTCATCTGCTAAAGACATGTTTTGCTAAAGGCAAAAAAATAAAGGAATAATTAAACAATACCAAAGACTAGACTGTACAGTAATTGAGTAAGCCCCATTACTAATTTCAAGGTGTAGCTCACCCAAAACAAATGAGGAACAGAATGGGGACAGAAATAGCTTGATGGTAGACATGCTAGACTTCAATGCACCCCCACACGTATTGTCACAGTTAGAAATCAGCCTGTTGTGCAAAGCCGCTCTTAAACTGAGCAATGGGAACCATTAAAGTGATTTATCTAATGTGCATTTTTAATTACAAATAAAAAAGAAATGTAATTTATGTATTTAAATCATCAGTATACACAAAACATTGTTTTGCAAAGAAAAAAAATGGTTGTGCAAGAATTGTCCTATAATTTTTTGTCACCAAAAATGTTACAATCATGCTTACCACAAGATTGTTGGCATGTAAATCATTTTCTCTGCTTTTTATAGGTTGTTGATGGTACACCATGTTCTCCCGACTCCTCATCAGTCTGTGTGCAAGGCAAATGCATCAAGGCAGGCTGTGATGGAAAACTGGGATCCAACAAGAAGTTTGACAAGTGTGGTGTCTGTGGAGGAGATAATAAGAACTGCAAGAAGGTCTCAGGCCTTTTCACCAAGCCCATGTGAGTGAAGTTGAGTCACAAAAATAATCTTAAAATAATTCATGCATAGATTATAAGCCTGGGTATCAATACAGATTTCTTGCTTTGATTCTGATTTTGATTATTTACGGTATTTTTATATGTCCTTTATACTTATATATCTAAAATATACAGGAGAATGATTTTGATTCACCAAATAATTGGTTCATAAGCGTGAATTGTTTGTCAGTTGTACTACACTGCCTTTCTGTATGTTTGTGTTTCACTAAAAAGAACTGGTTCATAAGAGTCATTTTTTGTGAATCAGACATTTCTTGCCATTATTTTTGGATATGCCGTCACAAACTCACATTCTTAGTATTTCTTTTTGGATCGGTCAACTGATGTACTAAGAAAGAAACGAATATCCCAAAACCATTCTAATACTTCTTCTGACCTTTCTCTTCTCAGGCATGGTTACAATTTTGTGGTCATGCTTCCTGTGGGAGCCTCTAACGTCGACATCAGGCAGCGTGGCTACAAGGGCATCGTGAGTGATGACAACTATCTTGCGGTCAAGAACAGCCAGGGCAAGTACCTGCTGAATGGAAACTATGTGGTTTCAGCCATGGAGAAGGATATTCTCGTGAAAGGAAGTCTGCTCCGCTACAGTGGAACAGTTGGCTCCTCAGAAACACTTCAGGCTGTGAAGCCTCTGGGAGAAGCACTGGTAATTGAAGTGCTTTCTGTGGGCCAGATGACACCTCCACGTATCCGCTATTCTTTCTACTTGCCACGGGAGAGCAAAGATGCCAAGGTGCAAAAGAAAGAAGAAAAGGCACGTGCTGAAAACAGTGTTCTTAGGGAAGAGGGCGGAATCAGCAAAGGTGGAAAAGAGGCAGATCTTCTCAAGGACACAATCTCACCGTCGTATGTCAAAGATATTCCACCAAAACCAGCAAAGTGGGTGACGTCTGGCTGGAACATGTGCTCGGTTACTTGCGGTAATGGGCTCCAGAGGAGGATGGTGCAGTGTCTCGGGGGAGATGGTGGGCCTGGAATGGACTGTGAGCCTGCCCAAAAGCCCAGCGCTATTCAGGAGTGTGGAGACCCTTGCCCCATGTGGGAGGTGGGTGACTGGTCCCCCTGCTCTAAGACCTGTGGGAAGGGCTTCAAACGGCGCCTGATTCGCTGCGTTACAAATGTGGGAAAGCTGCTTCCCAGGGAGAAGTGTGCAGACAAAAAGAAGCCACAGGAGCTGGACTTCTGTTCATTAGCCCCTTGTAAATAAGCTGTCCCTCCATTTGAATATTTCTCTACATGGACCTTCTATTTTGTCAAATTGCATATTCAGCAGAGAAAAGTACAAAGAAAAAAGACTATATGTTCTGGTTCAAAGTTTATATTTTGTCATCTGCCTGACAATGGGGAAAAATGGACAGCTGTGGAAAAAAAATGACTGACAACTGAGGTTGTGAGATAAACAGGCTTGAACACAAATGCAAATAGTACTCTACCTCTAATTCTAACCAAATCCATCACCTGTAAATCACCCAGATGAGACCAAATTCAAAATCATTCAAATGTGTAGGTATTAACAGGTACATGTACATTTTTTGTATGTTTGAATATATACAACATAGATGTATTGACAGCACCTAAAACATAAAAGTACTGAAGTATGTTCTGCATTTAAAACAAAAAACTTTATATAATTTTTGTATATTAGAAATATATTTGTATAGTTATTATAATCTAATCCCACCTCTACTCTAAAGCTAACCACTGCTCATCAATGCAAAATGTAACAGACCATTTTTACCACATTACACCATTTTATAGACTTTTTGTCGTTAATTTTAATGTAATGTTAAATTAAGTGAAAAAGCATGACAAAGAACATAATAATTTAATCAATTAAACGCAGTAAAATCAATGTATTTAATATTCTATCAATCTAAAAGGATTTTTCATATGTAAAATGTTTCCATTTTAGATGCTGTTAATATGTCAATAATGTACATGTCTATGCAAGCACATGAAAATGTATGTGACAGAACCACACTCTACGAACACTTGTGATTACTAATGATAACACTTTGGACATTGCTATCCAAGTCCAAAACAACAGTGTAATTATTAATCCTAAACTGCACAAATCCATTGCTTTTTTCCAGTGTAAACATCTCTATTTGTGTGAGCAATTGATGTTTGAAATGGCCATTAATTAATGTGTGTGGTGTAGGCCAAACCAAATACTGATATAGTCCATCTGGGTTAACAGAAACATTCCACAGGGTATATAATAAACTAGCTCACAGATGCCCTTGTACTGCATGAAACTGGCTGCAATCTACCCTTTGATACCCGCTTTTCTTCAAAACTCAGAGCTGTGGAGAAAACTAACTGGGGAGTGATTCATTATTAACCAAAAATTAAGATCCAAGAATGAGACTGGAGTATTTGTAATAGAGGTTAAAAATTTGGTTTACTGGTTTACTACTTTTTCCATTTTTTAAGGACTGAGAGGAAGCACAGGCTACATTTCTATCAGCACATTTTCTGTGTCAACAAACAGGCCTAAATATTAGCATTTTTTCACAAATAGAGCGAGAAAGCCGGTTCCCAATGCTTTACGTCATGCAAATAAATGAAGTCATCTGTGTAGTAATATAACTGGAAGTCTTCTAACTACTTACCACATGGCCTTTCGCGCAGCTTTACCAGTGCAATATGCCATGTAGTAACTCAGAGGGGCCATTTTGACAAAGTACAGATCATGGGATTGTTTAAGTCTATGCCGATGTATTAGCCCCCTAAAACAAAAACAGCAAGGAGAAAGCCTTATGTACACAAGGCCTGTGTTTTATCAGTACGTGTGTGTTAGCATGTTAGCCGTGTGTGCCTAAACTCTTTTTGCATGTCCATTCATCTCCTTAAAGTCACTGTTATTTAGCTCAGCAGACCTAACTTTTTTTCTTTTCTGGCCAGCATATTTCCTGCTTTCAGCCATGTTCTGTACTGCCAAACACATTCCCTCCTCATCCAGCTTTCAACCAGAACCATTTTTTTTTTATTTGTTGTAATGCTGTTTATCTCCTCTCCTCTACCTACCACTGAGCCAGAGGCGCAGCTGCTATAATCATGCCCTGTCTGGTACAGTTGCCATTTTAAGTTATTATTTACTATTGCAATGAATTTTAAGAACTGGTGGCTGGTGGCACAAGGTTGTACAGTGTCGTGCCCTGTGCTTTAGTGGCAAGTCGTTCTTTGTACACAGTAAGTGAAAATCCCTGTAATACGCTAAACATGTTACGTTGATGATCAAGGTTCTTCAGAGTGACCATATCGTCCATCTAAAAGATGGTTTCTGTATTACTTTAATGCATATTTTTCTTTTGTGCCTTTGTACAGCAAAAGATTTCAATGTGCTGCATGGGCTTGTATACCATGTATACATCCATCTGGCTGTGCACAAACAAGTGTAAATACCTATTATGTCTTGTTATACATAAATAGTTTTTTTTCTTGTCATGCTTCAAGGTATTTATTCCAAATAAAACATTTAGAAATACTTTGTAGCATGTGTACTTTTTGCTGTTTGTCTCAAAAGTCTTGAATCAGTTGCTGCTTAGCTTGACAATAAGGATGTCTACATGCAGGAATAAAAAAAAAAAAAAGAGAAAGAAATTTTTTCAAACTCCCGAGACAATGAAAGGAGAGAAAGATGGAAAAAAGAGGTAATATTTCAAACTGTTAAATGCAACAGCTGCACACTTGCCGTCTAGGGCCTTTTAAGGCAGTTTGACCTCGATCTGATGAGTATATAACTTGGAGAGTGATATCATGGCTGTGCATTGTGGGTAGTGAGACAGACTAGTGCTATTACATCAAGCAGAAAGCATTGTTCTATCAGGGGCCAAAACAGTCTGATTTCAACTGACCTACATAAGGACCAGCATGGACTATAAAACAAGACTAAACATCAATGAAAGAGGATTTAACCTCTCATTCCTTTTACCTTTGTTGAATCCTGATATGAAACACTGTTTGAAGTCTTCTCTTGAAATATGCTGGTATCTCTTTGAATGCTCTGCTCATCTTTTAACAACTTGTGGGGAAGGGTGTAGTTTTTCCTCTGTTTGTCAATATTCCACCATAACCACCCTCTTTTGCTCCCTGATGTTACGTATCATTAACAGACATATAAAATATAGCCTTCATAGTACAACGTTGTCTTAATATCCTGTCTGAAACCACCAATCCATAAACCTTTGTCCATAAACCGTTCTTTGGGGATCTCATATTCACCCACATGTTGGATGGACAGGAGAGCAGAAAAAAATAGTTGGGGAAAGTTGTCTGTGGAAGTTATGGAAGAAATTCATATTTCAACTGGGGGAACTGATGTTTTCCTAATAACGGGCATGATAAAAACCACAACCAAAATGAACTGGCGAGGACATATGTACATCAACAAATCTGCCTGATTAAATGAATGACTTGATCATTTAGCGGATGCTTTTATTCAAAGTAGCTTACAAATTAGAAGAATTTAAAACCAGCAATTTACAGGATCTAACAATATTAGCAGAACCACAATAAAAAGTCTCCATAAAAGAGTAGACTATAAAGAAGCAGATAGAAAGGAGGTGCTAAATAAAGTGTAATTTATAGGAAGCGCTCTTGTTTATGGTTATGGAAGTATTTTGTTCATGGAAGAATGGTGTTTTCAGCTATTTCTTAAAGGTTGTGATGGTCTGAGAAGACTTTCTCTTGTTATTTTGCAAAAGACCATTAAAAAAGTCTTCTGCTAATGTGTCCCAATACATTTTGTTTATAAAGCTCTGAAATCAAATTTTGTCCAGTTACAACAAGCTAAATGCCAAATGTTTTCTCAGCCAGGTCCCATATGGTGAGTCATACTGCTGCATGAGGTGAGAGTATTGAAGTGTAGGAACTCATTTCACTGTCATGTAGAGTCTCTGCAGCTGCTTGCTAAATGTTTGCACTATATTCACTGTACAAACTGCTTTTATCAACATTAAAGCTTGACTAACTACCAGCTATTATTAATTCAGCAGTCTTATCGTCTTTTTCCTGCAGCGAGAACAATTCTTGCGTAAAAATTAGAGCTTCAAGTTTAACATTTTAACAGTTTTGTTTGTGGGTCTAATGATGTTGTAGAAGGACTGCAATTAAACACCAGCTCTATGATATAT
>SCHK01420564.1:10793-27702 GCA_004124795.1 Poropuntius huangchuchieni | reverse complement strand
TTTTTTTTTTCTGTTCAGTTAGACATTTAACATCTCCTTTTGACGAATTAACTTTTTATATTTCCTGTGGTGATATACAAAACTTTCATAGACATTAAGTTTTAAATAACCCTGAATATTCGTTTAAAATGCATGATTTGGCTTTATTTTGCAGCTTGTGGGAGGGTGATATTGAATTTTTATGAACCCTCCTACACTTTTCATCACTCTCTTTCTGAAGGAACATTGTGACTGGTGCCTCGACGTTTTATTGTTTTTCATTCAAATGTGCAATGCATGTTTGGGAAGCTAAACTAAAGCTCATTCCATATGGGGTGACCTCAGATGACATCTGTCCTAGCAAAAATGTTGTGGCATTTTTCCCATTTTTCCAAAATGCACCCTCAGTATAACAGCAGCAACATTTCATGGACTTGTATATACACAAATATTCACCACTTCCTCTTCACTACCTTTATAAGTGTGCACTTCCTGTCGTCCTCCAGTGCCTTCACCCTAAATAACCTCTATGGCTTCTATGGTTGCATAAATTATATAAAATTATCAACATACATTTAAAATGTGCTGAATTACAGCAGGTTTCTGGGAAACAGATCTATCATTACCCTTTGCAAGCACCCCACATCAGTCAGCAACTGCGACCGGTTCTCAACAGCAACAGACAGACAACAAGTAGAACTTGCCTGGAAGGCCTGGTTTTCAAACCACAGAGAAAAAAGGAAAAGAAAAAAGAAGAGACTTGAAAAATGGTTTTCCTTTTGATGACCTCCCGCTTCAATTTTACGACAAAATAATGAATCCACCAGTACCCACCTACAGTGTCTTCTCAGAGAGTTTGCGGTGTCTCTACCAATTATAGACACAAGACGCCGGACTCCGGCAATTATGGAGAGTCTGAGATGACATCAGACCAGAAAATGAATGATTTCACCGTGCTTCAGTTTTTTTAGGCGCAGAGAGCCCCTGTAATAAAACGCAAAGATGCCGGGCTGGATTGCCACGGCATGCACACCAGCCTTTGGTTAAGGGAGTATTTATAAAATCTCAGCAGCAGAACTTTTTTTTTTGGTTATGTTGGAAAGTTCTGAGCGTGTTTGTGTGGCAACATTTTCAAGGAAGTGATATTTGCTGAGAATTCAAGGCACTCACATGCCAGGGGCAGAACTAGTGCTTTGTATACAGTATGCCTGGTCGAAACCACAGAGGTGTGATTGTCATTGTATATGAAAACAGATGGATATTAAATGAATAGTACAACCAAAAATGAAAATCTGCTGAAAATGTACGCACCCTCAAGACATTTGCTCAGTGCACCAATGGATCCTCTGCAGTGAATGGGTGCCGTCAGAATGAGAGTTCAAACAGCTGAATAAAAACATCCTTAAGTAATCCAAACAACCTCATCAATTAATTTCTTGTGAAGTGGAAATCTGCATGTTTGAAACAAATCCATCATAGGGCATTTAGCCAAAATATGAGTCCATAATAATGCTTCCTACATTGAAAAAATCCATCCCCTGTTGTCCTCTCACATTACAATATCTGTTTAGAACAAAATATCTGTGCATATTTCTCTGCTGATTTCAGACAAGATGAATTTTTCACTGTAGAAATCAATATTATCGATAGAGGACTCGAATTTTAACTGGAAGCAATGCTTTGTTGAAGTTAAAGAGATCTTTATGGATTTGTTCATTACAAACACACAGCTTTTTACATTTACAAGACATAAACTGATGGACTAATTAATGGAGCCATGTGCTTTACTTCTGAATTATACTGATGTTTTCTTTCAGCTGTTTGAACTCTCATTCTGACGGCACCCATTCACTGCAGAGGATCCATTGGTGAGCAGTAATGCTAAAGTTCTCCAATTCTGTTCTCATCTACATGTTGGATGGCCCAAGGGTGAGTAAATTTTCATTTTTGGGTGAACTATTACTTTAACAGGGTTTCATTTAGCATAATTAGTCTGATGTAGCTCATATGCTGCAAACTGTACTGAACAAGTCCAGACACTGCGGTTCGTTAACATGCAACGCGTGTCTATGCAATTACAGCCTTTTAACTAAACGTCACTCGCTTCTAGTATGCTGTCGTGCTAAGCAGTCATAGACATCAATTGCTTCAAAAAAGGAACTTGAGTTCACGCTCAGACTCTGGCAATTGACAAGACATGCCTTTGTGACTCCACAGACAATGAACTCTATAACTAGATAGTTAAAGGCAGAAGTGTGTTAGTGTGTAAATCCCCTCTTACTCTCATTTCCCTACCTCTCTGCCATTAATCCTTTAGTGAGAACATCCACATCCCCTTACATAGCTTACACTTTTCCTCCTGCCAAATTCAAAACATTTTTACCACCTACAAACCCAGTTTCACTTATTTCTTAATCAGCTTAAAAGGTATTAATCAGCTTGAGAGTTGCACTGAGGTGAAACTTTTAAACTCCTTTAAACTGGTATTGAAAACAACTTCTCTAGTCTAGTCTCATATATCATTGTGTCTTGAAGGTTGCACAAGGCCATTTCTGGAAATATTTATTAATATTTTTTTAATAAATACTTTCACTACTGGTGAAAATCACCTGTTTTTAACTTTCATTTTCATTCATTTTCAAAGAATGTTGAAAAAAATTCATGGCTTCCACAAATATATTGAGCAGCCCAACTGTTTTCAACATTTATAATAATAATAAGAAATGTTACTTGAACACCAAATCAACATATTTGAATGATTTCTGAATGATCATGTGACACTGAAGGCTGGAGTAATAACTGCAGAAAATTTAGCTTTACCATAACAGGTATAAATTACATTTTAAAATATATTAAAATAGAACAGTTACAATTGTCACAATATTACTATTTTTACTATATTTCGATTAAATAAATGCAGCACTGGGGAGCATAAGAAAGTGTTTTGATTAATGTAATGTGACGAAAAATGTAGTTACTGCATTTGTAGATAGTAATTATTATTGACAAGTGTGTCAGCTTTTAATGCAACAGTTCCAGTTTGTTTTCGGCAAACTACAAATCCAGTTTTGGATCTTCTTATCAGGTTTAGCTCAGAGAGATCAGCAGAGTTTATCAGACTTTGTTGATAAACAACCAAAACCGTTGTCTGTAGATGTCTCACTGTGATTCACACAAATCTGCTGGCACAGCTTTTCATTAGTTGCATTAGCTCTTTGCTGATGTAAGAGAAAATTTAAAAGCTTTTTGCCCTTCTCTGGGCTGATGCCAGCATATTTTGAGGATGGAGGATAAGTGCAGACCCCTAATGCATGTGTTGAAGTTATCTGCAGCTAAGTATTGCATTAACCACGAGGAGAACCGGTGCTTAGCCTTTAAAATATGTGTTGGTTTTGACCACTGAGGCCAATCATTTAAAAAGTACACTTGTATCATAGCAACACCTCGAGACTAGACTTGCCCTGTGAAAACACAGTGATCATCCACAGACATACTTAGCTCATTGTTATAATCTGATTAGCTCACTTCAACTCCTCTCCTGTGTTTATGACCCTGTGAACACTCATCTGTTACTATGACACACATCCTCCCCAGGACCACATTTTTGGTTAAATATACAACCAGGTCAGTAAGAAGGAAATTAATATTTTACTCAGCAAGGATGCATTAAATTGAGCAAATGTATTTTTTTGATGCATGGTTTCCACTAAAATATTAAGCAGCATGACTCTCTTCAACATTGGTAATAATAAAAAATGTTTCTTGAACACCAAATCGCATATTAGAAGGATCATGTGACACCGAAGACTGGAGTAATGGCTGCTGAAAATTCAGCTTTGCCATCCCAGGAATAAGTCTCATTTTAAAATATATTAAAATAGAAAACAGTTTTTTCCTGTTTTTACAGTTGTTTTTTTACTGTATTTTCATCAAGTAAATATATAAAGAGTTATTTGGTAAAAAAAAAATTAAAAATCCGATCTCAAACCTTTAAATGCCAGTGTAGCTTCCTCTGGAGCTATAAAAAAAAAAAAAAAAATTCTAGACATGTGACATTTACCAAAACTTTTTGTGAGGTTGATTTTGCTGTCTAATTGTGTTCAGTAACTATTGATAACCTCTACTTTTCCCAATGGAACACAGATGCTTGAATATTAGAATATTCAGAATATTAGAATATTGAATTTTTATTTATTTATTTATTTTTTTTGTTCTAAAACCTTTTAATTTTACAGTAATTTTACAATCAGAATATTTACAGCTAATATTACCTCTAAAAATTCAGCAACAAAATCTTTATATTTAGCTATATATTTTTTTGTTGTTGTTGAATGTCATATCTAAACTAATATCTCAAAAAAATCCAATTCAAGTCTTTCTGTCATTTTTCTCTAAGTTTACGTTATGACATCACTTCATACCTGGACGCTTGGATAAGAGTTTTGGAGGTTCCATGGTGATTGGCAAAGACTTGTCGTAAACAGCTTTTAGAGGCTTACAGGAGTTGTTACCTCCCTAGGAAGTACAAAAACAGCGAGTAGGGCATAAACTTACAAAATCCCCAAAGATACTGGATCTGTTGAAACAAAATGAGCTTAAACATGCTACCTCTCATCACAAATGATACTCTGTACCCGTCTAAGCCAGTCACCACATCTAAAATTTGACATAACAAAATGAAAAGAAAACACGTTGTAAACATAAATGATGAAAGGGACCCATCCAAACTAGGTTCAACTGTTCTTTCACGTTTGCACAGGATTTATAGATACCACATGATTCTCTGAGTCTAGAGGAGGCAGGGGTCTCCTCTCCAAAAATCTCTGATGGAAAATCTCCATAATGGCTTCAGGGTCGATCCCAGGTCAGAAGGAAAGAGCCCGTTAAACGGGGGTACGGGGTGATGTCACCAGAGAGAGGCCCGAGGTAGCTGATGTCATGCGAGAGGCGGTTGGCAGGATAACTTTCTAAACACATCCGTAGACCAGGGGAAATGTAGTCCGTAGGGACTTTCACACATTGTGCTACCTCCTTCAGCGGCCCAGGAGGTCAATGTTTGCAAAAGACGAGGTCCTGTGACTCACCTCCATGGTCAATTTGCTGAGGGTGTTTTCCAAATCAGCCCAAGTGGAGAAAGAGGCCACTAAGCACAGAAGCAGAAATTTCTCTCAGTGCTTCCTATGAAGAAAAAGAAGGAAAATAATGCGTTGTTAATAGCTTACTGCATTTTTCTGCCTGATGTTATGACAGAAAGAAAGATTTGTGATGAAAACGCAATGAGGTCTTTCTACATTCGTAGTCAAAATTACATTAGCGACTAACCTCACAGAGGTTTTTTGTTCTTTGTACAAAAATAAAGGATTATTCATAAGGCTTATGGTTTGCAGTTGAGGTTAAGGGAACTTCTTTCAAGCAATGTTACACACATGATTCAATTAATGACTCATAAGTTGGCCATCGCAGCAGCTGTATCTGGTGAATTAGTTCACAGTTGGATGACAAACATCCTCTCAATGGACCTTCCAGATCTAAAGTTAGAATCAGTGCACTAATGTATAAAGCGGATTTTATTAAAAGCAGGAGTGCCTCCTGAAGCTCGACTCTAGGGGAGCAGTTAAACACGGTTTTGTGATCTGATTACAATGGTTGAAACATTTTGCAGTACAAACATAAATTAAAGTCTCTCAGATGGTCATTAATTAAATCAACAGTTGCAAATGTATTATTGACACGCTGCTTCATAACCAATATGTTGTGCACAGCTCAAACTGAAAACGTTTGAGGCTTTTAATATGTGACAAATGTTTTGGCATAAAGAGAAGTAAGAAGAAAAACAAGGAAGGCTAATGACGCTTTTCATTCAAGAGTCAGGAACAGAAAAAGGAAGCACTTGACCTAAATGCTTGACGTAAAGCAAAGTATGGAGTTGACAAGAAAACAGGCGGAAGTAAGGATATAAGAGAGGGTGATTAGAAAGAAACAGGCAGAGATGCGGGAGACAGAGGAAGACATATCTGATCCGATCAAATCCCCCTTTGAGCTCTCAAGCGGAGGAATCCAGGCTGCAGCGTTGCATCATCACTTTGAGTCTCTTGGATAACAGCAAGCTGTCTCATTATCTTCTGAAGGCTTATCCGTTCTCTACAACAATCATACAGCTGCAAAGACTGAAACTTGCTCTCTCTCCGATTGGAATACTAGCAAACTACACTGCATACACTGTACACTGCCTGTTTTTTCTATGTCAAACACAAATCATGCAACAAAAATATTATTGTGTATTATCGTCACATGACAAAAGTTAGGAATAACTATTTTTTTTTTTTAAATATCAAAAGAATTGTCTTAATGCTCACTATGGATGCACAAATATAGTAAAAACCGTATTTTGTGAAATATTATTAGTATTAAAAACATTTAATACTTTTAATACATTTAAAACAGAAATATTTTTCTGGAAACTGATACATACAGCATCCTTTGAATAGAAATAATAAAAATGAACAGTATTTATTTGAAATATAGATCTTTTTTATACATAATAAATGTCTTCGCTGTCACTTTTGATCAATTTAATATATCTTTTCTGAATAAAAGCATTAATTAACTTTTTTATTATACCAAAACTGTTCACAGTTTCCACAAAAATATTAACAATACACCTGCTTTCAACATTAATATTAGTAAGAAATCAGTTCATTAGAATGATTTCTGAAAGATCATGTGACACTGGAGACTGGAATAATGGCTGCTGAAATATTATTATTTGTCATCACAACAAAAATTGTTTAACTCTATTTTTGATCAAATAAATGCAGCCTTGGTGAGCATAAAAATAAATTAATTAATTCAAAAGTTTTGACTGGCAGTGTGCATACAGTATATCAAATATCACATTCTGTGTAAATTCTTTGCAGTCCAATCAAATAATGTGGTAAGAAGGAGATAAAAAATGCAGTGGATATTATTTCCAGTTAATTTGTTACAATAATAATGGAAGCACAGGCACATTGCATTATGGGATACAGTGTTCTGTAAAGTAGTACCTATTTAAATCAAACTCATTGCTTTCACTCAATGCTTTTCTGGCATCTGGCCACTATTGCTAGAACTAAAATACTATTGTATGAATATATGTGTCACATATGTGTGGTGTAAAGCCATTTTTTCAGATAGCAGAAGAGAAGAGCTGTCTAAGCACTTCTAGATTTGGCTAACAGTGACAACGAATCTACAGTAGCCATTTCTGCTTCCCTCATTCGTTCTGCTACATCCCGCCCGAGGCACGGAAAATCCCAGCATCAGCCAGAGAAAATATTCCAACAGACAAACTAAACTCTTCAACAAAGCATAAATTTCAGTCAGCAGCCCAGGAGGAAAAGCAGTGAACTTTAATGCTGTAATTAAGATATGACCGGGTCAAAGACATAATTTAAAGCATGGTATGTGAAAACCTTTTCATCAGGTATGAATAGTTTTGCACACCTCCTCCAATTTATATCACTTTTATACTTTTAGTCTGTGAAATCCAGGCTGAAGTCTCAAAATCTAATTATAAGATAGAAGCATTAAAGTTTGATTTCAGCTATTAATTTTACTATGATTTCAATCTTTGACATGGTCTTAGTCAGTAATAAAGATATCAATGTTACATTTTCACAGAATGTTCTTTACCTCAGAAAACAGTAAATCACCAAAAAAAGTGTTTTTTAGCTGGGTTTTCACAGACAGGGTCACATATCATTATATTATGGNAGATATCAATGTTACATTTTCACAGAATGTTCTTTACCTTAGAAAACAGTAAATCACCAAAAAAAGTGTTTTTTTTTGTTTGTTTTTTAGCTGGGCTTTCACAGACAGGGTCACATATCATTATATTATAAATGTAAATAATTCTTTAAACATTTTTTAAATTACATAAAATAAAATGTATGACGCAGATGGACTTTTCCTTCCTTGTAATAAATCCTGACAGTTCAGTCTCCATAGGGCTGTGCTACCATTTCTCAGCCGATTTAATATCGGCTCATAAATCACGGAGATACCCTGAAGTTAGACTCCATCTGAAGGTAATGCAACCCCTCTCTAGAGTGTCAACAGTGTGCAAGTCTCATGGGTATTGAAACACTGTAGGTGGGATGTTATCACACAAGTGATCATGTTTTACTTAATTTATTTAATTATTTATAATTGACTTATATTGCTAACTGGCATGTGTTTTTGTCAAAGAGTAGACCACCAGAGAGTACCTGTCAACAACAGAGCTTTTGTTCCAGCAGTAGCCCCCCATTGAAAGCTGAGACTTTTTTTTTTTTAATAAAGAAAACCTGTTTTTCTCATCACAGGCAGGGAAGGTCCTGAGCTGACCACCCTTGTGATTGACCTTCTGCTAGAGAAGGGGCCACTTCACTTTTGGTTACACAGGAAATTATATTTGGAGAAAATAATTCTGGCTCTGATGAAGAATGATAACAACTGCCATATTAAGACTTTGCATTTTGGCTGAATTAACAAAATAGGGTATATCACCCTATTTTTATATCATTTAAACTTTCAAGTGCATACTTCAATCTTTTATGTGACAGGAAGCATCAGTGTGCAAGATACGGTTTCAAAGGAAGGAACTATTTACCTCAAAGTTATCCTAAAATATCTACCCCACCCACCTACACATGTCAGTCACCAATTCTCACTGGTTTTCTTTGGTTTCTTCCACACATAGAGCTTTTGTGTGTTTTACACAGATCTGAGCACAGACATAGGAAGTTCAAGCTAACAAGGGAATTGTGGGTGGACATGATGTCACAGTAAAGCTAGTGTGGATGATGCAGGCTGACACAGCAGTGACTGAGGAGGAAACATTGAGCTCCCTACAAAAAGGAAATGGGGAGATATCATTTTATTTCTGCCAAAATTTAACTTACAATATGGGAATCACAGTAGGATACCACACACACATACATTATGTAACATAGCATTTGACTAGTCAAAGATCTATGTTCAAAATTACAATTTGCTACTTAGTTTGCTACTTTTGGTTGCTGTTTTGACTTATTGGGATAGTTCCCCCTATGAAAATGATGTCTTTATTTATTCACTTTTATGTTGTTCCAAATCTGTAAGCTATAACTTACATTATTCTGTGGAACATAAAAGATGATCTTTTTTTCCCCGTTGTCCATACAACAAAAGTAAATGGGGTCCATCATTATTTTGACACCAATGTTCTTCAGAAGAGTCAAACAATCCATTTACAAAGTCAAAACAAGAACTTATTACCATATAGATGACGTCTTTCTCTTTAAAACCCATTGGGATTGGGATTTTTTCTACCATCCTGAAAATCCTCAAAAACAAGGTCCACAAGGTTCACATGTGTGATAGTGTTAAAACAGCTCTAGTATTTAAGATTGCACAAAAATTTGACATCACATACCTCATGATGGAAGTATTCCTCAATACTGACCCTGGGAATTTGGCTCATCTTTTAGCCAAACAAAATTTCAGCCAAACAAAATATAAATAAAAGCAAAGTGATTTCTACAATAAAACAAAAGTAAAAGAAAACAACACAATCATGTGACAAAACCATCCACAAACACTGTCAAAAACTAAAACAAATACGGTTTGCAAGAATATTTCAATGTGTTACCTGCAGTTATGTTGTAATTTTTGTGTAATTTACTAGCTATCTGTGAGTGAAAATTGTTTCTACAGCATTTTTTACAGTGTGCTGTAGTGAGTTAATCTTAGGCTAAAAAAAAACTGTATCAGAGCCATCATGGAAATACATAGTTGTGCATGTTACGTTGGACCTGAATGGTTTAATTGAAATCCATAACGATCAGGAACAACGAATTCTGATGCCTAAAACCCTAAAACCCATGAATACATAAAAACACCAGTTTGCTGAAAATGTCACGTAGTGCTTCCTCTGTAAATTAATACCACAAAGTCAAAACAAGTGGAACTTCAGGAAAGGGACTGATGCCATTAGGGTGCCTGTGTATTTTTTCAACCTTGATCAAGGACTAAGAATGCTACTTCCCAGCAGCCCTTTGCAGCAGCTTCTAAGAATCAAGGAAATGGGATCTCCACAGAGTTCCTCTGAAGCCAAATCCAAATCACACCCCACTTACTGGGGCTTTGCCTCTGATGAGAGATGTCTCACTATAATTACTTTCCTGTGAATGTCCTCACGGTCACCCGCCTGTACAAATGATCCAAAAATACCCCAAATCTACTCTAACATAAGCTGTGATCATACCATGGATGTACAGAGAGTTCGCTGCACTTCTGTAACCAAACAACTCTGGCCAAAATAAGACCTGCAATGAGAAATGGACCAGAATGAATGTTTTATATGTGTATGTGTGTGGGATTGACATTTTAGTCGAATTATTATAGTATGTGCATGATGTTTAAAAAAATAATCAGAATTTTTGAAAAACGGAAAACATCATTTAGAAGCCAATAAAAACTTTAAAAAGAAACTAAATATTTACTGGGTTTTAAAAATTCAGACAATTTTTTAAATTTATTACAATTGACCTTTATTGGTTAATATAAATATCATTATTTATATTTAAGAATATTACAAATATTATCATTTAATGGGATCAATTTTCTCAAATCAAACCGATCTCAGATGCTTGACTGTGTGACGTCACACATACCCAGGCCACTCCCACAATTGTTGATTGACACCCTGAGTGAGCTGGAAACAGTCCACCATTGTTTCGACGCCGGAGCATGGGTAGACAAGAATGTCTTCTAAGCGATTGATGTGTTTTGTTGTTGGATGTACTGTAATATTAAACATGGCAATCGTCACTTGTTCCCATCATCTGAGCCGCTGAAGACGCAGAAGTTTACCTTTGTTTTTAAAGAGAATGCGCCCCCCGATCTACCTAAATGTGTCTATGTTCGTGTGAATCATTCGTGATTCAGCCTCACCTACAGAAGAATTGACTATAAGTTTTTTGAATGCAGCTAAAGTTAAGAGTTTCTCAAAGAACATCCTGTGTTGACCTGTCACCCAAGAGAGAGGCGGAGTGAGCAGAGCTCATTAGCATTTAAAGGAACATGCAACAAAACGGCTTGCTGTGAACAGAGCTGGTTTAGACAGGGTAAAAAGGGTGTTGTTTTACACTACCATTGAGAAATTTTAACCAAAGTAAGACCCTAAAGAATCATATCAACTTGTGGAAAATGGGCATCCGAAGACCCCTTTAAATAATGAGCAAAAGTTTTAATAGAAATGTATAAATTATACTTTGCAATATTTATAAAGTAAAATATAAAGTAAATATGTATACAGCAATTATGTGAATAAAAGAAAGTTTGCTGTAGGTGTACTGTAAGTAAAAGGAAAGAAGGAACAAAAATGAAAAGCCAAACAGTCGCAGAAAACAAGCCGCAGAAACCATCATACTCTCAAAACAAAGCATAAAACTAAAACCAAACAAGCACCATAGAAATAAAAGAAAATGTCCATGCACAAGTGAAACAATGAATGATCTTCTGTTTGTGATTCCTTCTAAATGACATTTATTTTGACCCAAAAGCTTTGCAAGTAAGCTTCAGAGTTCCAGTGTTCCCATAAAATGGTTTTACTGTGAAAAGGGCGGATGTTGTTGAATTATGTGTGCTTTGAAACAATTTAATGTGGGCTTACAGCGCTGTTATTTATAGAAGACCAGCTTCTGAGTCCGTTCCCGAGGTCGTGTTTATTTTGTTTCTCAGGGAGGGTAAAAACATTCCCCTCCAGAAGTTTTATAAAGTCTTTCGCTTGAAGACAGCGAAAGAAACTTGAGACAATGGGACACTGTTGCACAGACAGTGGGATGCACTGTGACCTTGCCCATGGTCTCCGCTCCCCGTGCTGGGAACAGAGGATGTCTGAGATCATAGCCCCACAGACAGCCTTGCGTCCCCCTCAGCACACCACAGGCCGCCGCTCTTGGCTCAATCTCCAGCTTGCGATAACATCCGAGGCTAATTCCTCCTGCAGACTTCACATGAGAACCACGTGTGGGGCGAGACGACAACCAACGGAGCATCTCTCCAGCCAATCGCCCCACCTGAGAACATCTGGCCCTGGACAGAACAACCCGCAGCTTTCATCTGGCCTTGAGAAGCGAGGGGGTGGAAAGAGTGAGTTTCTCATTCTGTAAATATGGAGAGTCTCGGACAGCTCACTGTTTCCTCAAAGCGTCATCTGCATTAGTGTATGCTTTGTCTGTAGGGATCATGCACAGCTTTTGCTATCTATCTACAGTCTCAACCAGAACCACCAAAACTGTTCTCAGATCAGCTTTCATACTTGCCGGCACCTGTCACGACAGTGAGCTTATTCAGAGGAAGTCTATCCTAGAAGGCTGGGATGGATGTGTCTCGTTTATTTTAAGCTCTGTCTCTCAGGATGTTAGGCTGGACAGCAAATGTTGTTATAACTTTTAAGAAGGGTTCTGCCAAGTGCCCCATGACTGGCGATGTAGCCTGCTTGAATACCACGAAGCCATTAAAAGATACAACAGGGGCTCATTCACACAAAATGTGTATTCATGCAAATCAGTAAATACCGAAAAAATGCTAGGAGCTTCCTGTATTACTGAACTCAAAACAGCCATATTTATACTGCTATATTTAGGGTTATTTACCAGTTCTATTAAAAAAAAACAAAAAAAAACAAAATGGGAATCGAATGATTTTTGTGGCTCTGTTCAGATTTCAGACACTTCAGATTTCAGACACTAAATAAATACTGTGACGCACACAACCAGTAATGTCCAATTCCCAGCCTCACAACTCTTGAGAAAGTGTTTTTAAAGAAATTATAGCATACAGTTCTGTGTGACAAGGGAGGTCTGATTCCTGAGCTAATGACTCTTATGAGCTGGTTCTTTTTAATTAATCAATAACATACAATGCAATCAGTGAAGTACAGTTTAAAAGCTTAGGACTTCTACAAGCCTATTCTTATTAGTGAATCAATAGCATTCCCAAGATAATGACTCTTACTTATATGAGCTGGTTCTTTTCATAGAATCAATAACATGCAGCACAACCAAGTCTGATTCCCAAGCTTTATTTTCCTGAATCAAATGCACTGAGCACAACCAGTGAAATCTGATTCCTGAATGAAAGACTGTTATAAACTGGCTCTTTTCCACAAATGAATCATTAGTTTCTCACTTATCTGAGTCACTTACTGAATCACAAGTCATCCATTTCACCATGTGAACAACGGTGAACCACAAACTCATAATGTTATATGTGTCAGGCTTTAGAAACCTAAATTAGTGCAGTTACTGACTGGTTCTTCATGTGACAATTTTTAATTAAATAGTCAGTAGGATTTTAAAACAAAAACAATACATTGAAATGAAAACATTTGTAGCTAAAATAAATGTAAAACTAATATACGCCCTAAAAGAACTGTAAATAGAACTGTTCATAAACCATCGGAACTGAAATTATTAAATTCTGAAAGATTCCCATTCCTGGCTATATTTAGGAGTGTAGCACCCTGTAATTTTGTTGTTCCAATTCAAATGGACTGCCTAGGCAAGCAGAATGAGTGAGCATTTGCCCTTGGCTCCTAGCGGCCCATCCTCTGCCAGCACTGCACAGTGTCCAGTCAGGCCTACAGTAGCACCTAAGCTAGGCCTGTGTTTGGTTTGGGAGCAAGGAAGTGCGGTGGGGCAGTAGGATTTGGTCTGGCCGGCATCGCCCTCCCCCTCCCCCCCTGCAAAAAAACTCCAGAGGGCTGCGGCCTAGACACTGCTGCCATTCAGCTGCCCCGCGTGCAGGGGATAAAGTTGGGATTGTTTGTCAGCGGACTGCAATGTGAGGAATGCAGAGCTCCAATTCCCCTCTGGGAAAGGAACATCGAAGGGTGGACATTCCGTCCTTTCTCCCTCTCCCTTGCTCTCTCTCTATCTAACTCTCCCTCTCTCTCTCTCCAAATCACCATTTCTTTTTTTCCTCAGGAACGATCCATTTACCACATCCAGCAGCAGCCTTAATCATAACGGCTGTGACTGAAGTGGAATAACAGATCGGATCTCTCCCTGGTGAGCTATTCTGAGTTCCTAGCAACAGTGAGCTTAGAGGCCCACAAGCCCCTTCACATGAGGATTCCATATCCACAGTCCACCCCACTGGCATTTCCTAGCGCACTCCATCATTCCCTGTGACATCACATTCCTGTCACATATTCACGCAATTTCCTCCTTGTATAAACCCGCAGCACTCCCAGCGCCACCGGCTTTGCAGCTTGACATATGGGACCGTCAACAAGGGGCGACGTCCTTAATGAATATGTTCCTGAACTAAACAAACTCAGTGAAAGGCTTCTGCTGAGATTTTTAAAACTCCCTTTGATGCTTCTCCTCACAAATGAGCCCACAGATCTGCAATGAGAGGCTGATATGAGAAGAACTTTCTTTCTAGCTTGTTTAGAGACCACACAGCCCATAAAGAAAAATGGTGCCTGCTCACATTTGCCGGCCCACCCGGGCCAGTCCAGTGATTTAGCCCAGCGGTAGCATGTGTTAACCTTTAACTTTCATAGAATGATGTCACTTTATGACAATCATGTGACTACCAAAACAGTTTAATTAAAAACACCTACTGCAGTCTGACTACATCTGCTGTTCTGGCCAGCTGTGCACTCACATGGTTCAAGAAAAGCACCACTGGCACGCTTGCTCCGCCAAGACTCAAAGGCTGGAGGACACATTACACCAGGTGCTTGCAAGGTCATGGCCATTTCACTATATTGGAAGATAATTGGAGGATCCAGCTCTCTCTTCTCAGCTCTACATGTGAGCGAAATGTTGCGTTACATTGCACACTCATCTATGACATTTAAGAGCTCTGTTCCAAAACCTAGCGATCGAGTAGCCTATAGCAGCAGATGTCTTCAAAGGCAGAATCCTAACGGGCAATAAACCTCACAAGTGACTGATTTGAAGTGTTTTTAGCAAAATTATAACATACAGTTCTGTGTGACAAGGGAGGTCTGATTCCTGAGCTAATGACTCTTATGAGCTGGTTCTTTTTAGTGAATCAATAACATACAATACTATCAGAGAAGTGCAGTTTCAAACCAATAATAAGTTTTAAGACTGAAATTGGACCAATTAGATGTGAGCAAATTAGTGGAGTGGTTTGGTTTTGTCAACTCAAAACTAATCCTGTAACTCTGAACTTGTATCTTCATCTACCGTCATGGTACAGGCCCCAGTTCAACAACTTAGTTAATAACATGAGCTGTTTATAGCAACTAATCAGAATAATAACTCATCCAGATTGAACGCTTTACACTTTTAAAAGTAAATCTATCACCCCCTTGAGTACTGAGTAGTGTTACACATTAAACACGTCCAACGGGGACATGTGCTGACAGCATGTTGACGAAGCAGTTGTATTCGCATTTTTGCGTAAAGTATGTTTATGATGTTGAAATTCCAGGCTTGGAAATAGGTTTTGTAATAGGGATACAAATAGAGGGGATATTTTAAGGTAATGTCAGATACACCGACCCTGGCGGCAATCCTAAGTAAACCATACACGTAATTGCGTTGCGTTAAGACATGTGCAGTCGGACATATTTAGAACAAAAAAACTGAGCGTGTGTAACTGAAACAGTTTGACTTCACATACTTTGGTGAAGTATGTTTTGGGCCTAAGGCATCTGCATGTGAAGTCTGTTTCAGTAGCTTAAACCAAGACAGCACTGCTTTTGGCCTATTCACAGAGAAACTACTGATATATAAACTAAACAAGAGCAAAATTGTCTGTCAGGAAGATTATCAGAAATGTATAAACTTGACCCACAGTTGCATAGCCTAAATATTTCTTGCAGAGCTTCATTCAGTAATGCCACTGATTTAACAGCAGAGGCTAAGCAGATAGACGTCTGGTGTGGTTCTGCTGACTGTGGGAGTTTTGAGAATTGGGCAGCCCTGCCAAAGGGTTCACCGCCTGTGCTTTATGACCCGAGTCGACTCATGCCAGACCAAAAGCCATTTAAGCGAGTAAATAGCCTATCAATATCTTTCCTCCCTCGCCGGTTTGCTGTTAACTCTCATTACACAGACCACACATGACCAAACACACATGCAGATGACCAGACCTCCTGTAGACATCAAAACAGCCCACATATAACATCTACTTAACATCTTAGGTCATAGTGAGATTTAATATGACCGCACAGTTATTGCCTAGAAATATCATTAACTGCTGACTATGAAGCATATTTTAATGGACTGACCTGATTTTAATACTATAGCATGTTTTTTAAAAGATGTTACTGTTTATCAAATTAAATTATTATAAAAGAAAAGACTATTAAGCAATAGATTTTAATGCTAGTTGTCTTTTTTCAGAATTTTTTTTACTTTTGATGTTTTTACAAAATAAAATAATAGTTATTTTAAATAAATATGAAAATGATTAAATATTAAACGTCGTTTTTATTGTAAGATTTAAAAAATAATGTCTCTTTTATCTTAAATTATGGCACTAAACATGAATAACAAGAATTTCATGGCATTTGAGAATCTGTAAGACTGTACTCAGATTAACTTTGCAAGTTTAAGGCACAGAATCATAAGGAAAAATAGCCTCGACGCATTATAATGAGTGACCTACCTTTTGTGATCTGTACATCTTCAAGTTACAACTTTATAGCATTCCTTCAAGAATGGAACTTATTTGGTTTCTTGCTATTGAAAAGAGGCTCGCCCTGTTCATTTTTCCATTCTTTTCTCTGCCCTGATTCAAATGACGAAACATGTGATAACTTTGTCTTTGCCCCCTGAGGCTTCAGTGCACATATCGTGCATTCCAGTCATGAATTTATGGTTTCACCGCTGTTTCTCCAACAATTTTCTAGATACCTATTTCAGTGATGGTT
>SCHK01420564.1:0-10779 GCA_004124795.1 Poropuntius huangchuchieni | reverse complement strand
GGTTTCACCGCTGTTTCTCCAACAATTTTCTAGATACCTATATCAGTGATAGTCGGTTTATAACAGTGGTGTTAGGTTTGACGCAAAGATTTAATGTTAAAATGCTCCATTTAAACGCAATGGAGCAATGGTGCTTGAGGGAAAACTTGTTTTATGGTTTGGTGTTGAAGGTGTGTGATCATTTAGAATGAATTGGAAACCGCTTTAAGATGTTTTAGACAGGTAGTAATTTGAATTCCTCATAATGGAGATGAATTCAGCCGGTTATGTGTCACACAGCATCAGAATCATCATTTAAGATGCTGCTTTGAATGTTGCAGATGTTCTAATTTGAATGGCTCATTAATGGAGACTGAGTCATTTTTTTTACTAACACATCATTAAAACCATTAGTTGTAATTGTGATTTAACTCTACACTGACCTAAATTTGGCATGAGATCACTGTCAATAGGACTGCATAAGCTCAAGAATATTATCCAGGGTGAGTACGTCTGACTCTCTCAAATAGAATAAACATGTTCATTAAATTTCAAATTGAATTTGTGTTCTTTCCGTAGGTCACTCTGTGAGGTTTATGAATGCCATGAACAGCAGGGAATATTGCACTTACCCTGTGCTGCGCCGGCTGTCCGGTTGACCTGCCCTCAGTGATTCAAGGATGAAGACAAGGAGCGTCATTGTTCCAGAGGAAACAAGGCAGACAGGTATGACTCACACACATGGATGTTATTGGCATGGACAGAGGAGAAATATTTCCCAGCCCTACCAAAATATTAAACGTCAAATTCATTTTCCATTAAAGTTCTTCATTTTTACAAGAGGCACACACTCTTAGACAAACACATTTTGCTGTGTAGAATAAACGGTTGACCCAAAAGGTATCTTTTGGACATATAAGTGTGACAAAATGTCTGAATGTTGCTGCACAGACACAAAATGTCAAAGCAAGTGGCATTTTACAATTTATTTTAGCCAAATGCTGTGAAGGTGATTTTTAGTTTTTAAGGTTTTTGAAAGTAGTCTCTTGTGCTCACCAAGACTGCATTTATTTGAGCATTACAATTACAATTTCAGCTAGTGCTGTCAAACGATTAATCGCTTTTGTGTACGTAATATATGTATGTGCACTGTGTATATTTATTATGTATAAATACATACACATACAGTATATATTTTGAAAATATTTACATGTATATACATTTATATATTTATATTCTTGTATTTTACATTATATATAAATCTATTTAATATATAAACATAACATTTTTCCTAAATATATATATGTATGTGTTTGTATTTATATATACATAATAAATATACACAGTATACACACCTATATTATGTAAACAAAAACTTTTATTTTGGATGCGATTAATCACATTTTATTTTTAAGAATTTTAAAGCCAGAATTTTTATTAACACCTAAAATTCTTTACTGTCACTTTTGATCAATTTAATGCATTCTCATCAAAAAGCTTTTTTGAAAATTTACTGACCCCAAACTTTTGGACAACAGTGTAATTCATCATTTTACTTTTCACAACTATTTCCAAATACATTTTATCATTTAAATCCAAAACTGCTTGTTTGAAAAGTATGTTTGTTCCTTACTTTGAAATGTGGTCTTGGAGTCCAACTTTTTTGGGGTCAGTGTGTCACTGTACCCACAGAATAACATCATTTATGACATATTGTATTGCCATTTTGTGCCATAAAATGATATTGTCATGAGAGTACTCATAGATGAGGTGTTGTCCTCATTTTGAAGGCTTCTGTATTAAGTTACTGGTTTTATGTTATATACTTTTGTGAACATGATTCTGTTTTTTTAATGACATTTTATACTTTTTCATTTCTAATTTATCTTACTGGTTTCATCTACAGTTACACTCGGAAGTTAATATAAAAAAGGGTAACAAAAACTGTTAGAGTAACAGATAACAGGTGTAGATAACAGCAAATAGCTGGATATAAATTACATCATAGGCTAAATAATTGTCACAGCTTGTGGCTTCTTGTCCAAAACATGTCTCAACATGTACGAGCATGTCCTTATATATCCCTGCATGTCTGTGTTTCAAGTCCCACTGAATTAAACAGCACTACCTCATCCCAAGCCACTGTCTGACAGAGTAAGTTTTGCCAGTGACACTGTTTGCACTGGGCCGGGACATTACACATGGTTTACCAAAGGCTGTGTAATTCTTTAGGGTTCCTTAGTCTTTTAACTAGGCGGGTTTATTTATATCCTCTCTTATAATGTGAGGCCTAACATGAGGGAATAAGTAGAGTATTATTCCCCAGTTGTTCTACTTCAGCTTTATGACAGCGTTGCTCCCCTGATGCCTTTTGAATAGCAAGGGCCAAAAATAAAAAGGAAACCTGACCTATGTCTCTCTCTGACACACTGCAATGAAATATCACCTTCACTTAAAGGGATAGTTGTCTAAAATGTAAATTCTGCCATTATTTATCCTTTGTTTATAAGTTTACTTTTTTATTCCATTGTCAAGTAAATCTCTCTCAAATAAATTAAAAAAAAATAAAAATCAGAATAATACATTTTAAATAATTATGCTTTACGTAAAAGACTTCATATTTCTTCATCTTATGAATTTATTTAATTCATAAAAATACATGTTGTCGGAAAACAGGCCATAATGTTTTAAGGATCACTCAGAATTGCAAGAACATAAATCAGTCAGAGGAGCCCTTAATAAATGTGAAACATCCATTTTCTCATACACTTCTAAAGTTTGTGTGGAAGAGAATTTTTTTTTTTTAAAGTTTCTATATAGATTATTTATTGATTCCCACAAGGCAATGGCACAAAAAGGCTCAAGAGCACAATGGTGAAAGGAGAATTCATGGATCCCTCCTTTACAGAAACCAGTCTAGACCAATACTTATTACACTACCATTACAAGAAAACTGATGTAGCGCTCGTTAAATTGAATGACCTGAGTCTGTTGCAGTGACAACATTAAAATGAAATATTTAAGTCTATTTAAACTATTTTAAACGTATGCAATTAACAAAACTGTAAATTACAGTATATATCAGTCTCCTAATCAGTAGTAATTATTTTTAACATCACATCCCTAGATCTGTTAGCTTACATCGCAATACCAGCTCCTTGATGTTTACAAAAACAATGACATGGATATGGCATTATGAAAGGAAATAGGATTCTATCTCCAGGGGCAGCATGGGTGGGTTAACAAAACAGCCTTTGTCTGTTACCTTTAGTGTCAAACTAAAAGAGAGGCCATTGTGCTTTAGAAAGGATCCTTATGGTTCATGTCCTGGAACTGCAATGGATCCATTTCCTCAGATTAAGAGTCAGCACACATTCAGACCACAACACTGCTACACTTGCAGTTTCACCATTGACCACTTTCACCTCTTATGCCTCATGATAAATGCTCCATTGATAAAGAAAATCCTTACCATTTCCAAAACACCAACACAAAGGGAAAATAAATACACGCTTGATATGAAGAAATTATGTTGTCAAAATATGACCACAACAGCTTCAAAAGGTAAAAGAGGTCTAGAACACATGAAGATGGGTTTTGTGCTTTTTTTAATCACATGGAAATACATGCCTCCATCCCTGAAAATAGAGTTTTACAATTAACAAGGAGACAGAAAAATGGTTTTAGAAAGCACAGGTCTCACTTTTTTTTTTGTACAATATTTTTAGGCACTTGGAATTACAACAGCAAACATTCCTTTCTTTTTTAACAACGAAAATAAAATATCTTTGGTCCTTAAAAAACCAAGAAGCAAAACAGAGTTTGATTGAAACCACAGTCTGGCAAAAAAACCAAAAAAAAACATATATAGCTTCACAACGCAGAATGCAGCCTTCTTTCCCCACTTACATAACCTGCGAGAGTTTAACTGAATCTATAATGAGTTTAAGAGAAAAAAAACCAAACTTTTTTTTCCTGCTACACGTGAAAAAGATCTTCATCCACTCTGCAGAACAGAATATGTAAGGATCGGCTCAAATCAGACATACAGCAGTGAACAGTCATTCTATACGTCACATTTAGCATAAAAACAATTGCCAAAGCTCCTCCTAAACGTCAATTTTTGTGTTTGGAAAAAAAACTGTTTATATATTCACTTGCTTGCACATCTTCTTCACCACACTGGAAGATACGAGGGCTGAACTCGGTTTTATCAGAGGTCAGTTGCAGGGCAGCCATGTCGGATAGGTACTACTGCAGGTGTGCACCAGCGGCTGCACGTGAGCGATGTAGTAGTTACTGAAGTTGATGTCTCGCACGTACGGCGCTGGCTGGTAATAACATGTGACGTTGGTAACCGTGGGGATGGCGTTCTGTTCAGCCAGCACCCTCAGTGCGAGCATGGAAATAAGATTTAATGTCTGCCGTCGTTCGTGTCCCATCAAGCACACCGTACTCTCATTGACCACGTGGTATAACGTGACCAGACAGTCGTACCGTTTGTGCTCCATTCCGGCAAAGTGATTCTGCAGGTACGCCTCCAGCTTTCGCTGCTGTTCGCCTATGTCTGAAAAGTCAATGAAGAACCGAGAGCACATGTACCGCTGGAGCGATTTCATCTCTGCTTCCGAAGCCGGCCGAAACCCTCGCACCAAAAGGTGGCAGTATTTTAAAAGCCCGCCTCCTCGGATCTCCTCTGGGTTTCTCGTCGCGATGACCTTGTTGCAAAGATGGCCGAGAGCTTCCTCGAAGTCCCCGTACATGCTCTCGCCCAATACCGTCGGGTGAAAGCACTCTGACATGGGCGTCTCTGAACAGCGGTCGAACAGAAGAAGGGAGTCCAAGGCTATCTGGAAGGAATCCACGCTGAACTCAAACTGGCGCCTGAGAGAGTCCACAAACTTAAGCTCAACATTCTTGCCGGTGTTGTTGGAGAGCGAAATGAGGCTCCAGCGGTCGGTGTCGTTGCAAACCTTCACCAACTTCTGTACGTAAGCCTCTTTCAGAGTAAGTGCTGAGATTCTCTCCTTGCTGACGCCCTCGGGTAGGAAGTCCAGCAGGCTGTCGAGAACCACATCCTTAACCACGCGGAAGGCCTGGTCATCTGACAGTGAAACGCCAAATATCAGGTCCAAGTCCTTGTATCCGAGCCCCGTGTCCTGGTGCAGAACGTGACTGGCAGCCGAGCCGTTCAGCCTCACATCTCGAACAGTGATGCCTCGCTCCTCCAAACGTGCTCGAACCACCTGCAGAAAGAGTTTCAGATCAGAGATTAGAGATTTTTTATTTATTGACCAATACTGAATACATTTTTACTACTGCTGTCAAACGATTAATCGTGATTAATCGCATCCAAAATAAAAGATTTTGTTAACATAATATATATATATATAGATGGAAAATTTTCAAAATATATAATTTATGTATTTATAAACATACACAGTACACACACATATATTATGTAAACAAAAACTTTTATTTTGGATGCAATTAATCGCAATTAATCATTTGACAGCATTCATCTAGCGTTCATCATAACGCTCACATAAAGTGAATTGTCAAAACTCTACATTAATATCCATTTTTCATACTGTACTTTATAATCTTGCAAAGTCTAAATTCACTTGTAGTATTTAAAATGATCAATTTTATTATTTAGTGCTTTGATTTTAATTTATTTAGAAAAAAAACAAACAGTTAGCCATTATCCAGTTTATGGTATTCATCATAAATTAAATGTCAGTAACATACAACCACTGTTTAGACACTAGCAACCATTATGCCATACTAAGCACTTCCTTATCTGAACAATTTGAGGATACTTTGTTCTGCCACCACTGCAATTAGATAATTACTTTATTATCTAAAAAGCCTAATAAGACACATCATTTTATTAAGCTGTTGTTGACTCAAAATTGGCTAACGTAACAGATTTCTTGCATTTATTCTTCCTCAAACTGTGAACAACACCTAATGATTATTAACACTGACTATAATTCACAGCCGTTATTAGTTACCGTCATTTTAACATTTGTCTTTGTTGCTGTGATTCAAGCTGTTGTAATGTTCAATAATGTCTCCAACTAAACCACACCTGAGAGAATATGAACCTGCCATATGCGCACATTTAACATCAATTACTGTAATTGGTCTGTTTTTTAAAGTTCTTTTGTCCTGTGCCTTGGACGTTGGAAGTCATTATGTATGCACTTTGGGGGAAAAAACTCAACTCACCAACTATTAGACTTAAAATCTTCATTGTACTTTGATTTTTCCACTAGCATCTCCATTATGTTCCCAGTAAATCTTTTCATGCATAAAATTGAGCTGAAGCTCATCATAATGATCAGTATTAATCTATTCATATGGAATGTGCACTGTAAAGATTGACACATCTGTGCATCGACAGTGATACATTCACAGAGACTTGGTACTTGGGAACAAGCTGCACAACATTCTAGAAGGCCTTATACAAAACTGCTTCGCTTATAAATACAGATACAGGCAGATTTCACGTTCACATGAAGGTCTCGTAAATCTCGAATGTGAAATCAGGAACACGTTCATAAATGTCCAATTCAATAAAGGCAAAATTATGGATTTTGGCTCAGACCGCATTTTATGCATGCCAAGCATGTTTGTATGCTATTTATGTTGTTGTGCAACCATTTAGAGATTAAAAAGCGCTTAAATCAAACTCATTATCTCCGTCCTGAATGCACGTAACCTTTATTTTCCACAGCTCTGTCAGATTAGTGTCAATCAGATCACCTACCCTCACTCCTGTCAATCAAATCATTAGCCTTCTATTTTTACACACTGGGTCAGACTGCAGCAATTGACCAAGTGAACGCAGTGAAACTACGCATGACGTGCGTCTGTAAACATGCTGAGAACACATTATACAGCTTTACAGGTTTGCAGCACATTGATTAATGAAACTGCAATTTGGCACAGTGCAATTTATTAAACCATAAAGGGTGGGATTTATTCAAACACAAAAAGTGTATTTACTTTATTTAATAATAGACTATTGTCTGTATTAACATCAATCAATGGTGTTTCAAAAAATGTTGCCATTGACAAACAGAAACTTTCTTCAGTTTCCACCAAAGGCGGAACCGGATCGCCTTTCAACGCATGTGGATATTATGATATTAAGATGACGCCAAGTCAGGTTCGCATTCAAAACCTACATTTTATGGTTCGACTGTACATCACAGCCTAAAGCACAAGGTGCAAATGTGCAATCATGACACCGTTATGATGATAATGAAAACAGCCACAAAGTCCATGTAATGAGATGGTGCTGTGGCAAATCATTAGGGTTCAGGAAAACGAGAACAGTGAACGAACGGCCATCTTTTGTCAATTTTGCAATGGCATGTGGAGGCTGTGTAATAAAACATCAAAGTTGTTTTTTAAAGGTTTTCCATTAAATATAATAGGCTTCCTAGCTGGGTTTTATTGACAGGACATTACTATCTGTTCAAACCCAGGCAGATGGAGTGTTATGAAACAGAGACTGACCACTCATTACTGTCCAGCAGAACTGGATCAAAGGAAGGGAAAATGTCAGATTCCACAGTGCATAGTTACTTTGTGTCTTCATATAATTAGAACCAATAGGGGCCAATCGTAGGCCAATTTTTAGGATCTAAGGCATGTCACTGTATAAAGCATTCACGGTATCTGAGAAGACTGAAATAAAAGATAACAGATGTAGATATGACTGACGGACAACTTCCCTCACACTGCTGCCATATGGGATCATATACATGAAACGCTGAAGCTTAAACACATTTTCTGTGCATCTGCTAGAGCATTGTCCCTAAAGCACTTAAAACAAACCCTCTCTTGTTGAGTGAAGCAGTACTGAAGGAAGTGATCTGGAGAAAAGATCAATATCTGCTTGCATGTGTAGATGCAAGCCCACACTGGTTGTGTATGAGAACAAGAATTCTTTTCATTGAGAAGGGGGGCATTGATGCAGGTTATCACTGGACTAGTTCAAGCAGTGTTACATTGTATGGGATTAGGGTTGGTAATGAGTCACACTCAGTGTAGTTTTCATGAGAATGTCCAAGTCATTAAAAACTCTCTTAAATTTGCCAAGTGCACAGTTTTCTGTATCTGCTGGAGGGCCAAAGGCTAAGAATGTTTTGCTTATCCTTGGGGGTTGAGACATTACGCCAATAGTTGGTCAAGCAGTGACAGGTCACAAATTGAATAACTAAATCAAATTTGAGTAATAATTTTAACATTTATTCCTTAAAAATAATACACTTTAATTTCAACAAAGACCTTTAGCTCATTAGAACTTTTTTTTTTATGAGTAAACCAATAATGAATAGCATGTTTTAAATTTCACTAGTACTTTTTCATATGTAGTATTCCTTTGATACTAGTAACTATTACATAGTTACTAATAGCCTTTCTATTGCACATTGTTGCTACTGAATTCTGTAAGCATCTGTCATTGTGCTATTAATTATCCACTTCAGACTAGTATGCATTTAAAATTTTTCACTAGTAACTCTTCATTATGTTCTAGTAGCCTACTTGTAGTCCCCATTGGTATTAGTATCTATTCCAGCTTTACTAGTATGCATGAGACACTAGTGTCAATTTCAGTTATTACTAGTTCAAATTAGTTTTTACTTTATAGATCAAATTTAAATGTTATTAGTACACAGTAAACTGAAATACTAGTACCAGTCCACTGAAATGCACAATAGTGTTTGAAAATGTATATTTATTTAGTACAGGGAAATCTGTAATAGATACTACTTACTATTTTAATAGTTACATGAAAGTAAGAAATAAATGCTATTAAATAAATAGTTAGTAGTAAAACTGGACTAAGTACTGAATGCAATACATAATAGTCTGAAGCAAATAGATGATACTGACTTGTTACCTTGGGATAGTGCAAAGGTCTTAGTAACCAACTGAATAGATTTTACACTACTAGAATACTAAGTACTAACGAAAAATAACTGTTAGTGAAACTGAAATAAGAAATGCAGCTCATTTTTAGATTATTTACTATTGACTACAAAAGTGACATAAAATGATAACCTACTAGTTCTAAGGAATGCATTTTAAAGCAGTCTAGCCATATGTATATCATTATGAAATAGCCTAGCCTACAAAAAAGAAATAAAGGTCAAATATTATAAAGAGTAATGTTGTAGTGCTGAAAGCGTATTCAGTGATGTGCATTCATAATAACCTGAACAATCTGTCGCGGCTGGACCGAAAGAGTCGGGAAGTTTCCACGTCCGTGAACTGGAACCGTCTCGCCAAGAATAGAGTCCAAACGTTGCACCTGCTCCCAAGATAACACGCAAAACCGCCGACACTGCTCTGACACATCACCGGAGGACATGGCGATGGAAAGAACAACCAGCTTAAAAAGGCAAAAACTTCTGGTCTACTCCCGCACAGATACCGCTGTCTCTCCAAACAGATGAAGTTCCTACGCAAACTCGTTCGTGAAAAGCTCAGTTATGACACAGTTGCACTCGTTTTCAGCTATATATAATCGACACGGTTTGCACATCCAGCTGCGCTCGTGATTCACTATTCCCAATCCACGCACGACCAAGAGAAACGTTATGTATTGCAGTTATGCTAGAAATGAACCATCTGAGTGGTCTTTATACCTAAGAGATTTGCATACGAGCATCTTATTGGTCGAATATCTGCTCATGAATAATTTCACAGCAGTCTTTGGATGGATTGGCGGAGGCGTGCTGCTGTAACACACCCACCCGGCTAGAGTCCTCAGTTATCAAAGCTAGATGTTGTAATTGTAAATGTCTTACTTTACTGTGAAATTTGAATTTTATTTTTGAACTGTTATCTGTGTGTGTGTACTTAACAACTACTTTACTAACTATTAATTTAATTAGTACTGCATTGAGGCATAACTCATAGTTAATGGTTTGTTAATAGCGAGAATTGGACCTATATATATATACAACTGATGTACAGAAGCTTACATACACCTTACAGAATCTGCAAAATGTAAATTTTTTTACCAAAATAAGAGGGATCATACAAAATGTTTTTTTAATTTTTTTATTTCGTCTTGACCTAAATAAGATATTTAACATAAAAGATGTTTCCATATAGTTCACAAGAGAAAATAATAGTTGAATTTATAAAAATGACCCCATTCAAAAGTTTACATACACTTGATTCTTAAAGGGTTAGTTCACCAAAAAAAAAAAAGAAAATTAGCCTGTGTTTTACTCACCCTCAAGCCATAGGTGTATATGACTTTCTTCTTTCAGACGAATCCAATCGAAGTTGGATTTTTCATTCTGCAGCATCAGTGAGCGTTTGAACCTTCTGTAATATTCTAATATACTTCTTCAAATACAAAAAAATGCTGAAAAAACACAGATTTTGTGGGACCTGAAGGATCTTTCTTAAGAAAGTTCAGGACAAACAAGGGACTCTTGAACAACTGTCACTAAACAAAAAAACAAAAACAGTTGTGGATCATTCAGGTAGCAACACAGTATTAAGAATCAAGCGTATGTAAACTTTTGAACGGGGTCATTTTTATAAATTCAACTATTATTTTCTCTTGTGGACTATATGTAAACATACTGTATGTGAAATGTCTTATTCAGGTCAGTACTGAATAAACAATAACATGCATTTCGTACGATCCCTCTTATTTTGATAAAATAACTAACATTTAGCTGATTCTGCAAGGTGTATGTAAACTTTTGACTTTACCTGTACTGTATATATATATATATACAGGTCCTTTTCAAAAAATTA
>SCHK01420556.1:0-14855 GCA_004124795.1 Poropuntius huangchuchieni | reverse complement strand
AAATGATTAAAAATAGTAAATGATGTTTATCTGAAAGTGTAGGTAGGTTTAGGGTTAGGGTTGGGTTACGGGATAGAAAATATCGTTTGGTCAGTGTAAAAGTAATAGAAATCTACAGAAACAAACACGTGTGTGTGTGTGTGTGTGTGTGTGTGTGTGTGTGTGCCTGTGTTGCTTGTTGTCATCTATATGTTTGAGGTTTCAATGTTTGTTGCTTGTGTGTATGAGAGTAGGTAGGTTATGTCTTGTATCTTCACAGTATGAGATCAGTAGCTCTTCTATAGTGTATAGATAAGGTTAATCATGAGCCTCTCTGACAGCACTCATTTTTCCTCAGCCATGTTTTCTTCCAAGTGTCTGTGCTCTAAACTGCTGTATTCTCACACTCTGCATGCACATGTAAGCATGTGTGTGTGCGCGTGTGTTCTTGCCTGCACGTTTGAGGAGAGATGAATGAGACTGTGTTGTATTCGGTGTAGTTGGTGTGAATGTGTTGACATTTTGTCAATACAGTATTGGCATTCCGGTTAAGCTGAGAATTAAGCAGATAAATGTGTAGTAAATGGATTGTTTGCTGTTGTGCCCACCATAAATCAGGTGGCACCACTTAAACACACACACATACAAGGTTTAGAGGGCTTTCTTTCAAGTTATTACTTCACAACGGCAGAAAGGCCAGTACTGTAGGACCAAAGGCCATTAAGATGTCAAAACTGTCAGAGTTGTACAGCGTTTATATTCATTTTATGTGCTAAAGTAGAGAAAGTGCAAGGTTTAACGCAAGTGTGAAATCTTAATTTGAAATCTCTCATGAGTAAAATAACACCACTTCTCATGATTTAACTGAACCTCCAACTTCATACGATGTGTAGTTCTGTAAAAATATTGGACTTCATTTGTCTATGCTCTGCTTAATCTCATCATCAGTGTGAATTAGCACATTAATGTAGTTTCTGCAGGGTTTATGAATGATAATCTATATGACACTAATGGAATGTGTTCTCTGTTCAGCAGAGGTTGAACAAGTCGTGAATCAAGAGATAATCAGAATGCTTTATGAAAATAAGATCTGCTCACTGCACACTGTAAATTAAAAGGATATCAGTAACTTTTCTCACTTGCATTTTTGGACAGCAAATATGGAAATGAAAAAATGAATGCAGTGGTTAAAGGGATAAAACATAGTACACAAGTATTTTTTTTTTACTCTCATGACTTAATGAACTCTCATGTTTAATGATTGTTTATCAGCAGCCAGTGCGTTTCCATGACCTTGAATGTGTGTACTTGTACTTAATGCCACTTTGTTTGTGTTAAGTTTGTTTGCCTGTCATATTTATTTTTATACACAGGTCAGTATTTCATTCTGTGGGGTATATACAATATGTGTAGATGAAGCATAGATGGATTATCTGCATTGATTATCTGCGTGTATCATTAATTATCTAGGAAGTGCTCTCAAGGTCACAGGGCTGGAAATTTAATTATGCTGCCACTTTATTAAGTGGTCCATTTAAAAATGCTGAATCGCAGTAATTAATTTGGGGGGCAGTATTCCCACAGGAAATTATTATTTTTGCTCCTCCCTCCAGATTAAGGGTGTGTGTAAGCGTAAATGAACGTGCATAGACAGTATTTCATTTCTTGTATGAGTTGACAGCTGCTTTATTGGTGGGTGGTGGTCTTCTTCTTCTTTCTTCTTATATCCATGTATACAAACACTAACAGGTTGACAATCAAGAGCATGCAGAAATTAGGTTTAGTCTACTGCAAAAGAAAATAATTTCTGTGTATCAAGATATGTGTCATTATGTAGTTTGTTAAAAAAGTAGACAATAAATTCAGTAGATGTCCAAAAAGATAACATGTATTTTTTAATCATTACTTCAATACTTTAAAGAAATTACTTTTTTCAACCAGGGTGCATTAATTTTTACAAAATTAGAAGTGAAGACATTTTTTATGTTATAAAAGATCTGTAATTTAAATAAATGCTGTTCTTTTCAATTTTCTATCCATCAAAGAATGCAGAAATATGCAGTACAACTATTTTTAGCATTGATGATAATAAGAATTAATACATGAGCACCAAATAATCAGCATATTAGAATTATTTCTAAAGGATCATGGGACACTGACCAGAGTAATGGCTGCTGAAAAGCTGATATAAAATCACAGAAATAAATTACATTTTAAAATGTTTTGTAACAGAAAACAATACTACTGTTTATTACTTTACACAATATTACAGTTTTTTTTCTGTAATTTCTATCAAATAAATGCAGCCTCGGTGAGAGAAAAGTTTTCTTTAATTTAAAAAATAAATAAATAAACTGAACGGTAGTGTGAATATTACAGCTGGTGTGGATATATACCATACATTATTTGTTTATTATTAATTTGTTTAATAGTTTGTTTATTTACTTAGTCATTATTAATTCTAATCATTCAACTGGGAGGTTTTAGTTCCACTAATTTTTCATTATTAAATTAAGTCTAATAAAATGAACCATTGTCACTAAATAGACTCTTCTTTTTAACGTCATGAATCACAATAGCAGAATGAGTTCCAATGAACCCACAGCACTGAATAAAGGCAGAGGAGCAGAATAAGGAGAGGCTAATCTGTGCTGCTCCAGCAGTGGGGGAGGATGCTGCTTAACCAGAGAAAACCCAGGATCACAGCGCTGCGGTGTCGAGGATGAGCTTTGGTCTGGTGGGCTGAAAGGCAGTCATCTGAAACCGGGAAATATAACTGAAACTGCTGTCCATCAAAGACAATGAGCTGTCACTGGAGTCATATTGATTTTTTTTCCCCCCTATTTGAACTGAACAGGATATGTGCAAATAAAATAAAGGCCTTTCATGAAGGTTTTCCTGGTCTTCCCCAAGATGCCATTTTCAAATAATATCAGCCATAGTAGAAAGTTTTTTATTTTATTTTATTTACAGTTTGTATTTGACAGTATTTGATATTTTGATTTGATTTCTTTGATTTTAATTAAATGTGATTGTACAAGTTAATTTTTCTCTACATCACCTGACATCTTTTTGTTAATCAGAATTAATGGCCTCAGAATCGTTTTGCATTCATAATGCTGGAGCTGCATGAGAAAATATCCAGTTTGTGGTTAATCATGCTGTTATACGGCAATGGGAAAATTAATTAAGCTTATCCCAGTCTCTGGGGTATTGTTGTGTTAATTGTTCTCATTGACTTGTGTAATTATTTGTTTGCTGATCACATTTGCATACTCTTGAAAATCCTGCTGATGAATGGTGTAATGATTGGTGATAAGCTGTGCTGTCTGTAACAGCCTGTGTGCTGTAAAATGAGAGAGGCTCTTAATGAAAATCAGCTTAACTCATGACTAGAGATGTAGTATCACAGTACACTGCCTTGTGTCCCATATAAATGAGTTGCACTGACCCCACCTCTGCTCAGAGAGAGGTCAGAGGTCAAAAGAGGGTGAAAGTTCCCAGTAAATAACATGGGTTACTGAGGTCATGTAGGAACAATTTTGACCTCCAAAGACTACACTCAATTATTTTATCTGTCTATCTATGTAGATTTGTTTTTAAACCTTTTGTGTTTGCATCTAAATCCTAATTAAAATGCCACAAAAAATCTGTTTCTTGAAAGAAAACTACATTTTTTTAAAAGGAATTATTTAATAAATGTTGATCACTGATACAATTACAGAAACAACATTTTGAAAGGGATAAATCTGTCTTAATCTTGCTTATTTAACAATGCTGCTGCAGTCCCATTAAAAAGAGTCTTTACACAGCAAAACAGGAGTTGTTGAAACAATATCATCCAGCAAAAGTGAGATACTAAATAAATGTTGGAATACTCCACATGCCAACAAATAACTAAACAAATGCATCAAAGTGAGGGAAAAAGCAAAAAGTCCAGCACAAATGAAGTATGAATAAATCTGTGGTGTAGTGGTCATGTTTTCTGATTTCGAAGGTAATTCGGTTTGACACAGTAATTAAATGAAGGAAGCAGCTCCCATTTCTGCCAGCCTCTCTGTATCCATCATCGTTTAAAACCCACCATCCTCCACTGCACACAAACACACGCTCAAGAGGAGATGAATAAGCTAAACGAATGCCATTATTCCAACACAGCCAGAACAGAACCATTGATCAATGTTGATGGTTTGGTTTGAGCCCACATTCTCTCATTGTATCCAAATAATTGCATACCATTTTTTCATCTATTTACCAGGTGCCTTATTTGCATTCTCTTAAAAATGAAATCATTACAAGGATGTGTCATTTCAAATATCTCTATAAACACTTCCATTCATTATCAACATTGGTTTATTAAGCTAAAGCGCAGTGAGTATTTGACCAAATTTCTTCCAAACTATGATTTATCAGTGGTTTTCTCTGTGTAGATGCTTATTCCAGCATCTGCTGGCATCTTCATTTGTCTGTGTAAAGTGTTACTAATGAAGAGATGTATTTAGGCTCAGCTTCTGCTTTTGGTTGGATCGAACCCTAAACCCCTAAAACTATGTCTTGAATTAATTTAGTTAATTAACTTGAAATGATTTATTAACATTTTTAAACTTGAAGCAGATATTACAGATATTGCAGATATGAAGTTATATATTTGAAGTGTTAAAGAACATGCATCATACTACGTTTAATTTCATAGTTTATTTTAATTCATTGAGAAGTCATTACAATTCATTAAGAATTGTAGATTGCCCACAGATGATGCTCAGCATATTTGACTGATCATGAAAGTCACGAATAGCCTATTTCTACTAAAGTGTCATTTCCACCACATCCAAGATGTGTTTTGACACTTTAAACATTTTTTAAATGAAATGGATGACTCCTTTGCGCTGCTTAGACACACTTATATAAAGCTAAGGCTATATGCTTAATACACACAAATAGGCCTATTATATTGTCAAAATCTTTGTTTCCATAATTGACAAAATTACATCTTGATTTTAACTGATGAATTACTTAGGATAATAAATTGCCTAGTCTCATATTTTACCGCAGTCATGCTTATCATTGGCATTGTTATCTACTTAACGTAGTAAACAAGTAGAGTTTTGCTAAAATAGATTATGACTTGATTTTAAAAATCAAAGAGAGCTTTATTTGTGACCTTTTTTAAAAATAAGAAAACCTCAAAACTGTTTTAATAAAATGGGAAAGAGAAGTGTCCAAAGAAAGTGTCCAAAAAAACCCCGATGTAAATTAAATAAAAAATGTGCAGTTTACAGCATTTTACAAAGGAACAAATAAGGGACGTTCGTGAGATTAAAAGGGTAATAATAATGGCTGGACTTCTGCTGCCATCTACTGGCATTTTTAGATAATGTCAAGTCTCCGTGTCAAAATCATTATTTTCTCTCTCACTTAACATGAACAGGAAACAAAGAGTGGTAAGAAATCAGGATGGATAATATTAATGTGACTAACAAACACTCACACATATCTGTTCATTGTACTTAAATATGAGGTTCCATTTGTGCCAAAAAAGAACAGACTCTTTTGTGCTTTGTACTACTGTGTATTGTCCTTTTATCTGAACAAGTAGGCAATTACCGTAGACAAAAACAAATGTGTAGTAGCCTACAAAGCACAAACCAGTCGGTTTATTTTATTTATTTATTTATTGGCACAAATGGAACCACGTACTTAAAATTTACGGAGGGGTGTCTAATGAAAAGCAATTGGGCTATAGCAAAAAAGAATAACATCAACAACAACAACAAAAACAAAAACACATTATTATATATATATATATATATATATATGCATTGTTATATATACGTTATATTTAGAATATTAATTTTAGTTTTTCATGTTAAAGAGGAACTGTACGAACACCTAGATGATTTGTATCCTCCTACCTTCATGTTCGGGGATTTATGTCCCTCGCGAGTTTCCGTAGCGCGATCGGTCTAAGTTTGGATTTTGAGGAAGTGCTCGGCCAGCGGGCAAATCACAAAGCATCAGCGAACATCCTACGGTTATTTTAAACAGAACACCGTACAGCGTTCGCACTGAAAATACACTATGGCATATCAACTCTACAGAAACACGACACTCGGGAACAGTCTACAGGAGAGTCTTGATGAACTTATTCAGGTAACGTTAAGAGTGTTGAATCATAGTGAAGTTATCTAGCTTGATTGCTAGCCAGCGCAGAATGATGTGATATACAAATAAAGATAACGGAATAAAAAAGATTACTGCACGTCTAGTCATCTACCTTCGATGGTTTATTTTATCATATCTTAGTGTTAAATTCTATGATTTGTTCTCATCGTGGTTAGTGATGTGTCGGTTTATTAAAGTTAAATGAGTGTTAGCTAACGACAGCTGTGTTTGCAATTGAGCTGATCTTTATCATTATAAGTTATGAATTAGCTGCTCCAGTGAGGGATAAATTAACTGTTTTAGTGTTTCTTAGATGTTTACATGAAATATATAATATATATAATATTTTTTTCACATTACATTAGATGGGAATCATAACAGTCATACCTGTATGTGTTTAATAATAACAATCATGCAGGCGGACTTTGTATGTAACGTTACATCCTTTTTCCTTATATAATATTAACTGTGATTTAAGATGGAATTCCTGAATCAGTCCACTCAAGAAACCAGAAAGCCTTTTAGTGTTTAATAAAAATAAAAATACAGTGAAGCTTACTGTGTTAAATATGTATGAATTCTCTTGGTAACGGAACACTTTCAACTCTATTTTCCGTCCTTCTACAGACTCAACAGATCACACCACAATTAGCCCTCCAAGTCCTTTTACAGTTTGATAAAGCTATCAACACAGCACTGGCCAACCGGGTCCGCAACAGGGTCAATTTTAGGGTAAGTCAAACGAATGTTAATGTTAAAATAGAAGTCATTTGCATAACTAGCTCTGGTTTGAATTGGACATAGCTGTGCAATGCTAAAAAGCACTGCTCTTTGTTTTATCCACAGGGTTCTCTGAACACATACAGGTTCTGCGATAATGTCTGGACGTTTGTTTTAAATGACGTTGAGTTCCGAGAGGTGACGGATCTGGTCAAGGTGGACAAAGTAAAAATTGTAGCATGTGATGGCAAAAGTAAGACATTTGATTCACTTTGCTGATGCTCTGTATTTTTATGCTCATGGTGTTGTGATGCAGTCCTCCTTATTAAACCTTTTCTCTGTTATAGACACTGGGTCTAATGCAACTGAGTGAAACCAAGGTGGAGAGAGAGTGGAAGAGAAGTGAACTGAATTTGCTGGCTGATGGGAAGGATGAAAAGAATTGAAGATGAGGCACACAGCGGTGGGGACTGTGTATATATTATTTATTGCAAGAAGCAGTTCTCCAGCCTTCATACATCAACCTGCTCAGCGGAGGACTGACAAACGTATGGAGCACACAAGGCCTTGGATGTCACATGAAATTTTTCTTTTTATAAATAAATATATATAATTTTCATAGAAACGCCAATCCTTTTCAGTTTGTTACTATTTAGCTTATTCTCTAATAAACTTGTTTTAAATGGTTTTTGGCTTTTCTTGTTTGAAGAGTTTTTTTTTCTTTTTCCTTCAAATGAACAGGATAATACAACATACGCACCACTGACTGGTCAAATGTTTTTGCAGAGTTTAATTCTTATTAGCTCTCACCTATAACCTTAAATGTATCAAAACCGTTCAACTTAAAATGAACTGTGTCAAGTTTGCTCTCAATTCAGTGATTCTGAACATTAAATCAGGCAGGAATGCTATCAGAAGTGTAATCTGAAGTATTAATGCCTTTTTTATTCCTTACACTGTGTATCAGTTGCAGGAGCAGAACGAATAAGTGTTGGCTGCATTTTCATTTCAAGCCGAACTATTTTATATTTTATAATCTTGAGTGTTTAACTGATGATAATGAGAAAAATATTTTTGACAACAGATTGTTTTGTGATCCCATCACCTGAGCATTGGTACATGAGTGATTATGCTTCACTTTCCTATTCACAGCTAAGCCCTGCATTTCGATTTCTTAATACTTCCCAAGTCATGACCTAACCATGCGTTTTTTATTTAGCATTAGAGCCATATTTGTTTGACTTTTACCCAGATTTACCTTCAATCACCATTTATTAAATCTCCTGCATTAAAGAGCATCACTCATAGGGCAACTCCATTAAGCCTGATTACACACACACACACACACATACAGTAGTCAGGGAAGGGGGTCTTTGTGTCAGCGTCATACTATTTGCATCTCACTGTGTCTGGCTGTGGAATGCTGGAGTTGGGCATCACTCTGTTTAGTTGTTGGTCATTTTGTGCGCTGGTCATAGAGACTGTAAGGCTGGATGGTGATGGCTGGACTTTAGGAGCTCATAAAAATGGATAACAGGGGCTTTGGAGGGAAAAAGGGCAAAGAGGGGTCTTTTAAGCGTGCATCTATTAAACGCACATCCTCTGGCTCTCAGAAGGTAAGAAACCTCAAATTTCCCCTCATTTCTACTGCAACTGACTGGGTAATCTTGAGTTGGTGAAGAAACAAGCCTGTATCGAATTATGGTTGGGATCGGAGCCAGCTAAGAAATCTGGGCCCTTATATAAGAAATCAAGAAATAGTTGTGAGCCCCTAGAATCGTTCCCACCTTTCACCTGTAGTCTGGCTATGCCATGGGTAATTAACTGAAGTGATGTTATAATACTCAATTCATGTTGAATTTGTTTAGCATTGGGAATGTTTGAGGTTTGACTGATTTTTGCACTTGCGTGTTGTATAATATTAACAAAATTTGGGGTCTCTGTTGGTTAACTTTTTATATCAGCAGTTATTTTGTCCATGTGTGTAAACTTATTTGGTGAATGCATTGATTCCAGTGATGGTCTTGATCTCTGAGTGTTCACTTGCACACGTGCACACATACAAAACCTGCTTTCAGCATTGTCCTCTAATCTCTGATAATGGGCCAGTAAAGAGCACTGGCCCGGGTAGCTTAAACCCCTGTTCTCTCTTAAGTCTCAATCTTATGTGATTAATGCAGAGTTCTGTGGATCGAGTCCAAACACAAGTGGACAAAACACACTTAGTGGGCTTACAATGGAACTGAAATCATTTCAAATCAGCGTGGAAAGTGGTGTACTGGAGTTCATGAAAATTCAAGGTTGCATTAAAATATTTGGCAATGTCATGATTCACTTGACCTTCCAACTCTGTAAACTGTCTGTTCCATCCTTGTCTATGTACAAACAGCAATTTTCTTTAACAAATTCATACATGCTTATAATCAGCATTCACAGCTGGACACTGTTTTTTAATTCAATGTTAACAAAAAAGCACTTTAATCATCCATAATAATTTTAGAATATAATAACTCACAGAATCATATGATTTGGGGGAATCGTAATGAGTGGATGGGAATGGCTTATTAATTCTGAATAAAGACCCCAAATACCTTTTACAAACTCCACTGAAACTGAATCCTGTTGCATTGTAGAATATTTACTGTATTTTCTTTCTTTCTTGTAAACAGTGTGGAAACATTAGTCTTCATTTCCTATTGGCAGACAGAGTTGATTTGCTCTTTGCTTGATTTGCTTAGATGAGGATTATCTGAGTTGAGCTTGTCACAGTGCTCCTTTATGTAGCTGCTCACGGGGTAGACATGTGTTAATGTGAGAGCTTTGTGGGACTAAATTGTAATTATGGATCAGTGGGAGCAGATTTTTCTGGTTTACTCTTTATATTTAATTTAGTCAGTCTTTATCAGGAAGCTAGGGACAATATTGGCTATGTGGCCGCCTGTATGTGTAGTTGAAAAATTATATATATATATACATATATATAATTTTTCAACTACACATATATATGTGTATATATGTATGTATATACATATGAAAAACAGTATATAAAAAATACGCATTTTATTTTTACATTCTTGTTTTACTCAATCAACTAAAGTATAAATTACCAAAAATATTGTTTGTGTAGTTTCAGACAGTGGTTTGTGTGACTGTGCAGCTTCACTTTCTGTATGGGAAATTCCACATGTGTGTAAACCCTTTAGGATTTGGGAGAAATGAAGCTCTAAAAAGCCCAAATCCAAAGATGTCAAAAGCTGTCGACAGATGTCTAAACACAAATCTCATATGTACTTGGGACAGAGCCAGATTGTGTTTCAGCGATACTGCTCTTTGTGAATGAGAGCACTTGTGCTTAATTTGATTTCTGTGGGAGGTTTTTAATACGGTGCTGCTACAGCAACACGCAGTTTTATATAGAACACCTTTCTGAAACAGGTAAAAACTCACCTACCGTCTCCAATATAAATCCTAAATTATTGACAGGACTTCAGTAAGAACTTGAGGCACCTATATCTTTCATTTGATTCCTATCCTTCCCAGTTTACCTCAACAAACAGCATTAGGAAGAGGTGTGGAGGGGCTAATGAGAGAGATTAGCATGTTGACCAATGAGGCAGATTAGAGAGCCCCTCGTCTCGGAGTAGGCTTTAGTTTGTGGTGTTCCAGTGAATTGGTCATGAGGTTCCAGCAGGATTATCTTCAGTGGTCATGGGACTCTGAGACTGAGGTCCAGCACACGTGGTCCAGACCTCTGCTCCATAAATGAAGGCAACAGGCAGTTGAAGGCAGGTTAGAGGAAGACTTCATGACATGCCTGCCATTATGCAAGCCTTTTGTCTTTCTCTTTATTTTCAAGGGTAAGTGCCTGTCTAGCAAGTCAGATTGAGCTCAAGAGATAATGTTAAGGATGGTCTATACCTCAGATATTTATTGGTGGAATATTGTAAGCTAGATCCTCCACAGCAGGATTTCTTGCTTTTTTTTTTTTTTGTAGTGATGTGTTGGGCTTGCTATTGGAGCATTGAAGGTCAGGCGTATTTCTGTAAATACTCTTGTGCTACACAAATAACATTAGACTGATTGTTATATATTAGTGATTGTCATATATTATTGTCTTAAATTGTCTTGCAATTAACATTTTTAACAAATATTTGAATAGAAAGTAAAAAAACAGTGAGTGGGAGAAGTACTAATGTGACTGTGCATTGACCTAGAAGGGTTCAGTTGTTTTCATAAATTTAATATGTCTAAAGTAATTTCATTTACTCAGAGTGCTTGACTGCTGTTGTGAAAACCCTGAACACACACATTTGTACTTGTGCACTGTATATATAGGTAACCTATATATGATCACTATTATTCTTAGTTTGTGCTGTTTTCATTGTTCGTCAGAAACAATATGATAAACAGATAAGCTGCAGAACAGCTTGTTCTTTTTCGTAGCTACTGAGAAATTGAAGTAATGGATTACAGAAGAGATTTAGGAAATGTTTTGACATTCCACTTTAAATGACAGTGAATGAGTGAACTAAATTCTCCTGTTCTGTGTCTTGCAGTTTCAGAGGGTGTGGATTGAAAGGACATTTCTAAAAAGGGAGTGCATTCACATATTCCCCAGCAAAGAGCCCAACAAGTGAGTAACAGTGTTGTTATAATTAACTAAAACTAAAACCAAAACTTTGAAAAAAAAATTGTTAATTGAAATAAAATTTAAATGAAACATTAAATGAAAAACTTAATATTTTACAAAATTAGAAATATTGCATTGGCAAATAAGTCTAAGATGAAATACTAAAATTGCTAAATAAAATAAATTAAAGCCAAACAGAATTATTTAAGAAATATATATATTAAAAAAAAACTAATAAAAATTATAAAAGCACAACAAAATTTGTAAAACTAATATGAAAATGGAAACTAAAATAAAAACACTGGTCAGAATTTTTTTTTTTTAATCTCACTGTAATTTGAGAAAAGACAAACTGTACTTTTAGAGTAACTTATTAATACAATAAATTAAACTTAGTGTAACATGATTCTAAATCCATAAACATGCTTGTTCATTCGGCACTCAAGAGAAGTTATATAAACTTGTAGAAATTAATGCTTTTGCAGTTAATGTTGACTTATTCATTTTTGCGAACTATTGTAGGTGTTGTTGCGGTCAGCTGGTAAACCAACATGTGGCTATTCTTCCTGGTTCCACCAATAAGAGCGCAGAGGAGGGCCAGGGGTTGCAGACCGAGCCTCCACAAGAGAAATGGGCGGTTGCTAAGCACACTCAAGCCACGCCCACTGACGCATACGGCATCATTGAATTCCAGGGAGGAGGTCATGTCAACAAGGCCATGGTATTTTTCAGATAACCATGTGATTCATTTGTTTTTCATTGCACAAAAATGTGCTCAAACACTTAGGGAGTCATCCTAAAAATTGTCCTGAACATTTGATCCACTAAGGTCATATCATTTTTTCTCCTCTTTTTCTTATTTATCATCAGTATATCCGTGTGTCCTATGATTCCAAGCCCGATAACCTTCTGCATCTGATGGTGAAAGACTGGCAGCTGGAGCTGCCCACCCTGCTGATCTCTGTGCATGGAGGCCTGCAGAACTTTGACTTACAACCCAAACTCAAGCAAGTGTTTGGAAAGGGCCTTATAAAAGCAGCAGTTACCACTGGGGCCTGGATCTTCACTGGGGGAGTTAGTACAGGTGGGTGTTTGACCACACAGAGAAGTGCAACACAAAAATAAGAAGGTCAGGTCATGGTGTGACCTAACTGACATCAATTAAATGGTCTTCTGTTCCTGTTTCAGATACTGAATCATCTCCTTTCCTGTTGAGCAAGAAACGGCAAATGACTCCATCACATGACACACTAATAATTTCATGTTTATTCCTTCTTGTCACATTACACAGGAGTGATTCGGCATGTGGGAGATGCACTGAAAGACCACTCCTCCAAGTCCCGTGGGAAGGTGTGCGCCATCGGAATTGCACCATGGGGTATTGTGGAAAATAAAGAGGATTTGATCGGACGAGATGTAAGCCATTCGTGTCATTGCACAGGAATGCATGTACTCTTGTTTAATCAGCAAGTGAATGTTTGAGGTTTGGTTTCTGTGAGGTTTTTTGGCAATGTATTACCACTGTGTCTGTGTTTCTGCTTTGACCAGGTGACGCGACCTTACCAAACCATGTCCAACCCTCTCAGCAAACTTTCTGTGCTTAACAATAGCCATTCCCACTTTATTCTGGCTGACAACGGCACTCACGGAAAGTATGGCGCGGAGGTCCGACTGCGCAGGCAGCTGGAGAAACACATCTCTCTGCAGAAGATCAACACACGTAAGTCAACTTTTAGTAGTTAAGTCAGCCTTTTGAAGTAAGTTAAACAACTTTAATGAAGCCTTCAAGTCAAAAGGAAATAAAATACTGTCAAAACACTGTTGGAGTCCATGAATGTTGGTCTAGTGATGGAAAGCCCAATCTGTGACCTCCTGGGTTTCCCTTTGTCATCCTATGCCTGGAGTTCCTGATGAGGCTGGGACAGCAAAGGGAGGTCCAGACGTCACCCCATACTGCAGTCAAAACAACCATCTTAATCATGCTAAAAAAATCGTGCTTTTCACATCTAACCGCTGCTTATTTTGTGCATATTTATACATGAGTGTGTTTTATGTGTGTGCTTGCACAGGTCTGGGTCATGGGGTCCCTTTGGTGTGTCTGATTCTTGAAGGAGGGCCGAATGTAATCTCCATTGTGTTGGAGAGTCTGCGTGAGGAGCCTCCTGTGCCTGTGGTTGTGTGCGACGGGAGCGGCCGAGCATCGGATATCATTTCATTTGCTCACAAGTACTCGGAGGAGGATGGGTGAGGAAAATATTGATGATGATTCAGTGATTATCAATGTATTTTAAAGGTGCAGTTCCCTGAACACTGAACATCTTTGGTCTCACTGTTTCTAAAAGCTCCGTCTTTTGTTCTGGTGCAGGCTGGTTAATGATAGTGTTAGAGACCAGCTTCTAGTAACCATACAGAAGACATTCAACTACAACCGGAACCAGGCACAGCAGATTTATCTCATGGTGATGGAGTGCATGAAGAAAAGAGAGCTGGTGAGTAAAATAAAGGATGGGATGTCAAGAAAACTGATTAAAGACAACTTTGTTTAAGATGTTTGCCATGATATAAAACATACTGTGTATTTATGAGTAACATTCTGTTTTATATTGTGTTATATTGCACAGATATGATAATAAACATGACTGTTATTCATTTGGCCTCATTTGTCTTTTTCATATCATACATTGTCCTTTTTATTTTTTTCTATGCTGTAATTTCAAACCATCCAGCTTACAATTTTCCATCGTATTTCCTTGTCATCCCATTGAGTGCTTTTGTCTTTCATAAAAATATAGACATGAGGTTTAAAATGATTTCTTAACCCGGGGACACTGAGGCAAGTTCCTCAAAACCATGCGAAGAACACGTGATTTACAGTAACTATGGGAAACTTAGAAAACACATATCAGTAAACGTTTGTGCATCTTGGCTTTTCTGGGTAGCAATTTGTAGTCTCTCAGATCTTACTTTTTTTGAAGTTTAAGATATTAAATTAATCAAAAAAGCTTCACTGTTGCTGTGAATATGTTATCTTTAAAGTTTGCATAATGTAATATATAAATGCATGTTTTAAACACAATGCATTAGTACTCACTGCCCACTCTCATGATCAAATCATTATGTTCTCTCTGTTGCTCGCATTTTATCTGTTCAGCTAATCATTCATTTTCTTTCAACTTATATATACAGACAAAAAAAATGGTTAAAAAACGGTTGTGGAAAAGTGAATTAAGAAATACTGTAATTGTTTATTTTGTGGTTTTATTTATCGTTATTTATCGTTAAGTGCTGTGACCATGTAGGTCAGTAAGGTTTTTTTTTTTAACTGCAAGAATGCATTAAAATGATAAAACGTGGCAGTAAGAAC
>SCHK01420492.1:3559-17006 GCA_004124795.1 Poropuntius huangchuchieni | reverse complement strand
TGCAGAAATTCAGTTGGGCCGATGGAAAAATTTAGATGCAAGGAGTCACTAGAAAATATTGAGTTTTGAGGTCTTTTTTTTTATTTATTTTTTTTTTTTTTACAGTGTATGATCATTTCAGGCATTCTCATTAGCTGCACAAACCTGAAACATGTTAGATCAAGTGACGTCAGCTAACCTTTAGTCATTGCATTCGATGGTCAATTGAGTTTTCATTGCACAGTGAACTAGGTGTTGTGGATTTTGTTGCATAGTGTTACAGTGTTTTTTGAGGAAAAAAAAAAATAAAGCCATTAATAAACTGAAGGCCTTTATCTCTGTATGATAGTCAGCCTATATTTTATAGAACAATTTTTAAACTTGTATTGTTTATAAATTATCATCTAAAAGAGCTCAGAATTACAAAAGAGAAGCGTGTGGTGTGTTTCAGTGCAAATGTGGTCTGAATGTGGTGTGTGTGTGTGTGTGTGTGGTGCATGTACATGGAATGTATGACATGAGTGTCTGTGGTTGTGTGGGTATCACTAAAGAAGAAAAAACATGGTAACCAGAATGCTTCTTGTAAGTCTCTTTTGCATATGTTAGGTTTTGTAAACATATATAAATTTTTGATGCACATTCTAAGAAGAAGATTACATTGCCACACTTCAGAGAACTGTGTGTGTGTGTGTGTGTGTGTGTGTGTGTGTGTGTGTGTGTGTATGTCAACCATTTTTTGGTGACAAATGCGCAGACGTGAGCTAAACCTGACAAAACCCTCATTTGGGGACTTCCTCATTGGGGACTTCCTCATTTTAGTATGGTATAAAAATTGGGCGACTTGGCTAGTTTTGGGTTTCTGGCTAGAAGGGATATAGCTACGGCCAGAAAATAACAACAACAAAATTAATTTTTTTTCCTATTAGATTGTGGTTTGGGGTCAGTTTGGCAGTTTTCAAACATATAAATTGCATAGGCTAATTGATTAACAAGTGTGCATGTACTGCATCCAGTAAGTCATCACAACGTTACTAAACATGCACACTCCAATCACGAGGGATCAGCAGACAGACGTTATGATTCATGTCACAGCTTTTTAGCATAATAAATTATAACGGATCTGATTTTGAATGTAGTACGACTGAATATTCAAGTAGTCACAATGCATAAATATAAGTTAAAGAGTGGGAGAGTGGCTCAACTCTCAAAACGTGAATTATTGTGGAGTGAGATAAAGCCTCTAATTAATTAATCAAAATTGAAACTAAATATCTTGGTTTATACAATCCTGTCTTTTATCTTTTAAACGGTCCAGATTGATAAATCCTTGAAAACTGCTAGGCTTCACATAGAAACACAGGGTTTAAAATTTTACAATTTTTACAACAGCTTGTCCCTGGATCAGGATATATTTGTACCTTTTTTTTTTTCTTTTTTCTTTTTCTTTTTTTTACCTCTAATAGGTACATATTAGTATCTGTTTATTACTACTCTAGGGTAAAAAAGGTACAGATATGTCCTTTTAAGGGTACTGCTCCAGGGACAAGGTGTTGTACCCAAAAAGGTACAATTTTAAACCCAACACGAAGGTAAGCGCATCATTGTTGTTGTTATTTTGTTATATAATACTGTCATGGTGTGTGCATGAATGAGTGTGAAATTAGGCTACCGTACATTGCTTTTTCCTATCACTTTTGAAAATTAATGAATTATATCAGTTCATTTCTTGATTGCCATTTTGAGAGTGTCTGTTTTGCATATTTTATTTTATTTTTAAGTTTTGGGTGGATGTCTACGGAGCCCCGTAGAGGTCATGGTGGTGGAAATATTTCGGGGTGGGTGAAAAAAATTCGGGGTGGGAGGAAAAAATATTTTTCAAATCTTTTGCGTTCCCTCGAGAAACTTTTGCGTTCTCTCGCAAAACCAGTTGAGTTCGGAAACACTTCCTGTGTACTTTGCAGTGGTTCATACAGCTCTTTATGTTCACAATCAAGCGGTTTATAGAGTTTTGATGAAATAGTCAGTGCTTATCAAGGCACAGTTTTGGGACATTATAAAACGCTTAATGTAAAACACTGGAGGACTAAATTCAGTACACACACCTTATTAATAAAGCATACAGACAAGCAGAATAGCAAAAGTTTTGCGAGAGAACGCAAAAGATTTGAAAAATATTTTTTCCTCCCACCCCGAAATATTTCCACCACCATGACCTCTACGGGGCTCCGTAGTACGTCAAACCAAGATGTAGAACATGTCTTGTTTAGATCCAATAAATATCATGAATACAGGCAGAAATGGCAGGAAATGGATTAATTAAGAAATAAACTTTGTTTATGTTTCTTGAAAATAAGAAGAATTTAGAAACGAAAATAAATGAGCTAAATTAGTGAAGTACCTGCAAAGTCCCTCTACACCCTCCTGTACAGTAGGCGGCGATATGCAACATTTACAGGTTGTAAAAGCCAAGAAAGAAGAAGAAGAAGAAATAATCCATCCAATCTGTCAACACTGCTCGCGCCGTAGAGCCAGTGTAGAATCTGAAGCGGCTGTTTCAGCGATAAACTACAGTAAAGGAGACACATATTGGTAAGATTCAGTCGGGTTAACAGATGATAAATGTTTTAATAATCATAAAACACATCTTGTTTATAATATATATACCCTAGTTTATTAGTAGTGTCGTGTTCTGGTGCGTTAACCGACTAGCTAACATACTAGCATGTAAACATAGCATTCTAGCAAACACTCATCGGGAATCTCATATACTATATGTAATTCAGTTTTATACGGAGTAAGTCTGACTCCCTGTAGGTAAACGGATTTTTCATGTCATTTAGGTAGTTTATTTCTCAAACATTACCTGATGTATATAGCTAAGTAGCAGGTTATTTGACAGATAGCTAATAACGTACTTGTTTACTAGATAAGTCTGTAACGTTAGCGTTACATATTTCTTACGAAGTATATGTTGTGATTGTATGTATTTACATTAAAGGTATTATATGTTAAAAGTGTTTTGTAAGACTTTTGTCGTTAGTCTAAATTTAATCTCCATAGGGGACGAGGGCTAATTGGATTTCTTACCAGCCCCAGTTTAATTTTCTCATGAGGTTACTTTGAACTAGATTTGCTTTTCCTGAATAACCAGCACTTGATGGTGGGCAGCAGTGTATCATTTGTGTACTTTTTTGGGTTAAATTATACAGAAAATAAGAGAAGGACACCCAGTCTTTTTTAAAATAAATAATAATAAATTTAATCTAAATATTTTAATACTAATACACACACTAATGTTTTTTTATAAACCTAATATATCTAGATATTATATTATTGTGACATTGTATTTGTTGTTTTATTGTAAACGCAAAAATATTATGCAATCATAATACAGCATACCATACTTTTGCAGGATGTTAATTTCTATATATACTAATACGCCTTTAACATTTCAAGTAGACTTGAGGCATTACGTAATAATAGTTTATAAATATTTGTTTATAACAGTGAACATTATTGTATTCATGCAATACCTTTAACCTAGATAAAAAATGTTGTTTATTGTTCATGATACTCAATATTGTGTTTAAATATTTTTATTTTAATTGAACTATGTTGAGTCTTACCTTTAACTACCTTGTATTTTGAGTCTCGTTTCTGTGCTATCTGCTTAACTAAAAACTGCTAAACTGCTGATTTTTGATGTTTCTTAATGATCTTAGCGTGTTGGTTGTATGTTTTCTGTGTGTCTTTCACATTTATCTCAGTGTGACATCATGACAACGCTTGATGATAAGCTTCTTGGGGAGAAGCTGCAGTATTACTACAGCAGCAGTGAGGATGAAGAGAGCGATCATGAGGAAGAGGAGAACGCATCCAAAACCATCCGCGACCAGGAGGTGCTGGATGTGGAACTGGACTACAGTGCAGATGGCAGTTCGGTCAACACTGGTACGGTTAAATGTGAATTATGAACAAAACTTTGTACTTCTGTCTCTCACAGCCTCTGATTAAAAGATGCTGCATCCACGTTCATCAACCACACATCCGTGAAACTGTGTGTTTCTCCCACAGGGCCGAAGGGAGTGCTCAATGACTGGCGTAAATACAAGCAGCTGGAGAACGAGCAGCGCGTGGAGCAGCAGAAAGAGATGGAGCGACTCATCAAGAAACTCAGCATGACCTGCAAGTCGCATCTGGAGGAAGAAGCCGACAGACAGAAACAGAAAGAGCTGCAGGATAAGATCGCAGGCAAAGTGAGAAGCACTCTATACACAAATTAACATACTGAATGTCATGATGAGATGGTTGTCTGTTATAGTTTTTACTAATATTTTAAATTTTTATTTTAATTTTAATTTTTTTAATAATTCGTTTTTTATTTTTTATGACATGTGAGACTTAATATCCATTAAGTTTTAGTCATGTTATTTTTAGTTTTTCATATTTTTTAATGTTTGTATTTTTTCACTATTTTATTTTACTTTTACTTGTTTTAGTACTTAAAAGCTTAAAAATAAATGAAAATTAGAAATGTTGCCCTGCAAACAGAAATAAAATAAGATTTTTTTTAAACGTACATTTTATTTCAGTTCACGTTAATTTTAAGTAAGCAAAATGTTTTTAATAGTTCTAGTTAATTTTAATAACCTTTAATTATTTATATCAAATGGATATCAAGTCTTACATGTCATAAAAAATAAAAAACAAATTATTAAAAATAAAAATAAATTGTTCTACCTTTTAAATTTCACTTTGCCCTCCCCATTTCCGAATATCAACAACACAATTTAATTCTCCTTTTTATTTTATTTTTCGTCAGATGAACCTCCGTGTGGATGAAGATGAAGAGGAGGAGNAAATTTCACTTTGCCCTCCCCATTTCCGAATATCAACAACAAAATTTAATTCTCCTTTTTATTTTATTTTTCTTCAGATGAACCTCCGTGTGGATGAAGATGAAGAGGAGGATGATGATGATGAAGCCTTCCTCCAGCAGTATCGCCTGCAGCGCATGGAGGAGATGCGGCGACAGCTGTGTGGAGGGCGGCGCTTTGAAAAGGTGATTGACATCTCTTCAGGGGAGGAGTTCCTGAGCGCCGTAGACGAGGAGGGTAAGAACACGCTGGTGCTGGTCCACATCTACGAGCCAGAGGTGCCCGCCTGCCAGGCCATGGATGGAAGCCTGCTCTGCCTCGCACTGCAGTACCCAATGGTAACAATGATGAAGAAATGTTTTCATTATAGAGCTTAAAAGGAATAGTTCAGCAAAAAAGTAAAATTTGCTAAAAATTGACTCACCCTCAGGCCATTTAGGATGTAGATGTATTTGTTTATTCATCTGAACTGATTAGGAGACATTTACATCACTTGCTCAACAATGGATCTTCTGCAGTGAATGGGTGCCGTCAGAATAAGAGTCCAAACAGCTGATAAAAACATCACAGTAATCCACACCACTACAGTCCATCAGTTCAAAGCTGCATTGTTTAAGAAACAAATCCATCAATTGAAAATTAATACCAAAAAAAAATGTTTAGAATTGTTTTGGCTTGTAAACTGTGCTTGATTCAGATGAGACAACTTTTTAACTGGAGGAAGCGTTATGGATAAAGGACTCATGTTTTTGTTGGAAGCAATGGTTTCAAGTTAAAAACGTCTTGATAGATTTGTTTCTTACAAACATGCAGCTTTTTGCTCCACAAGAGTTTCATTGATAGACTGGAGTGGTGTGGATTATTGTGATGTTTTTATCAGCTGTTTGGACTCTCATTCTGACGGCACCCATTCACTGAAGAGCATCCATTGGTGAGCAGGTGATGGAATGCTACATTTCTCCAAATCTGATTTTTGGGTAAGCTATGGTTTTAATTTGTGTCAGGTTGTGATTTCTTACTTCTCTGTTTCTCTCCACGACCTGCAGGTGAAGTTCTGTCGGGTCCGGGGCTCTGTGGTCGGCACCAGCGCTCTTTTCCGCAGTTCGGCTTTGCCGGCCCTGCTGCTGTACCGCGGTGGTGAGCTGGTGGGGAATCTGGTGCGTGTGTCCGATCAACTCGGAGATGATTTCTACGCCACAGACGTCGAAGCTCTGCTGCAGGAGTACGGGCTGCTTCCAGAGAAATACACACAGCCAAACACACACTCGTCTATTCGCAATGCCGCTGTCACTCACCCTAGCGATTCCGACAGTGACCTGGATATAGACTAAATGCATAATGTCTGTATACATAACATACATGCACACCAACACATAGATTCAGAAAAATATACACTCTTGTATACATCCATATAGTGATTCAGACCCAATACAGTGACCAAAAACAAACAACAGTTGCAGCTCAGAAAAATGTGAGATACACTACTGTAAACTCGGGATTTAGGCATTTCATAGATCATGATTACTGGACCAATACAGTAGATATCATTAGATGTATTTATGTGTGTGTCATGTCAGACACTTCCAGAATCCGGGAGTGTTTCTTTATGCAAACAAAAATGCAAAACCCTTCAGAGAATCCTGCATCGATGTTTCACTATTTATTATAGTTTTAGATTTATATGTTTGTTTATTTGTGTGTTTTTGGACATATTAGTTTGCTTTACCCTCTGTTAGTTTTATACATTTTGTAAACATCCATCAAGACAAATGCAAAAATAAAACCATGATTAAAAATTGACCCTTGTCTCGTTTATTTTCTCTGTGTTTTAGGGGAAAACTTGGTTTAAAACAAATATTTTATCTAGCTAATTCTTAAGCAAATTTTCTCATCTCTTTTTTTTTTTTTAATATTTGAGTCAGCGTAATGTATATAATTAATACATGCACACCAATAAAGGTGTTGGGGTACCCTTTATTTATTTTTATTTTTTTGGGGTATTTCATGTTGAGTTAACCACATTTCTGACTTATTTTACTAATATGTTGTAGAAAATAACATAATGAGAAAATATACATAAAAATGCATTAAAAATTGTATTAACGATGCAAAATAAATGTATACAAATATATAAACAAAAACTATTTAAAATATATAGTTTAATAAACTCACATTCATTTTTTGTAGATTTCATAGGGGATGAACATTTCCCAATATTCCTAGTCATTTACCCAGTATATTATAACATTATATTAAAGTAAAATATAATCTAAAAATATTGAGAGCATTTTGAGAAACTGTATGGCAGAATTAAAAGCTGCTGTTTTGAGGGAAGGGAACCTATTTTAGAGAAATATGTCGAATTAGTTTCAATTTCCAAATCTGATAGAAAAAAACGTTGACCGCTTGCTGACACTTGTTTATGTGCAAAACATTGAATTATTTAATTACACTCCAAAATCAACAGAGGGCGCCATTTAGCTGTACGCCAGTCAGGACAGCATTAGATTTTATAACAATGCAGTAAGCGTAAATACACTATAAATACAGCAATTTTATTAATATTTTATTTTAACGAAAATTACAGCTCACATTGAGTAGATGGTGGTGCTTATGTAATATTTTATGTTTATTTTTTGTCGTTTTTGGGGCGGGGCCAAACGGGAAATATCCGTGACGTCACTTGTACACGTCGCCAAGCAGGACGCGCTCGGCCAAGATGGCGGACAAGTGTCAGCCGCGGTGTCCTGCACTTTTCTGAGAAACTCAACTCCAGCCGCGCTCGTATCGAGTTTTGTTTGTATCTGGGCATCTCGACTGGAAGATAACGGGTAAGAGATCCCGTATGGAGCAGTATGTTTGGGGTCAGACAGTTCTGTGGTTCGAAGGATTAACTGTAGTTTTTAGCATGCTAACGGCTAGTGGCCCAGTCAGCTGTCACCTGTAATTCCTCGCATCCTCTATTTACATTTCTTATGTTGATTCCTTTGTGTTTCTTCTCGTGACGTTTCTAAATTTTACTGTCCAGGTCCGTAGTTAAATTTGCAGGCTTCATTGATTAGTTATGTTGTGGTTTAGCTACTGCTTTTCTGCCTTTTTCCTGCTTGGTTTACACTGCTGCAAGTTTTAGTGTGTATGTTTTGTTTTGACAATTTTGTACACTAAGCTTCATGATCCACATTAACAGCGTTACATTATTTTTGTGTGTTTTCAATACATCGGTATAAAACCACTTTTAAGTACATTTGCTGATGTAGTTAAAGAGACAGGAATTAAAGACCAGGATGTGACATCAGTGGGTTAAATCCAGTGAGGGGCGCTATACGTGTCCGTCTTAGAGCCGGATATAATGCAGTATATTGCAACATTCTGTATATGCGTCTTGTATATTTTTTAATTTAAAATTTGTTTAATATAATGCTTTAAAATAGAGATGAGACTGTTATCTGTCATCAAAAGCTCTGCAGACAACACAAAACCTCCTGTACATGACCAAGAAAAGTAGCCCACTGTGTGGTAACACAATTAGACTGTTATATGGCACCTCAACTGAATTATCAGCCCTTGGGCTCCAGAAATTCCATTATGCCCTTTCTGTCCGGCTGCAGTAGTGTTTACAATCGGTTCAAATGCAGTGTTATATCTCTGTGTTTTGTGATCCATAATGGCTAAAAGTGTAAGCAGAAACAGAATCACCGTGGATGTAGTTTATCTGTTTGGACACCTACTCATTCTTGATTGCTTCTGTTTCCCTCAATTTAGCTCAAGACTGAAATGACACAAATGAAAGTATGTGAATTATAGGTGACCAGCATAAAGTTAAAAACCACCATATATTTGTGAAATATGATTGCAATATGAAATAATTCTTTTCCATTTGATTATATTTTCAAATGTAATTTATTCCAGTAATGGCTAAGCTGAATTTTCAGCATCATTACTCCAGTCTTCAGTGTCACATGATCCTTCAAAATTTATTCTGATATGCTGATTTGATGCTTAGGAAACATTTATTGTTATGAACGTTGAAATCAGTTTTGTGGCAATATTATTGTTTTATTTTTTTTAAACCATGATACATTCTTTGATGAAAAGAAGGTTTAAAAGACCAGCATTTATTTGATATAGAATTTTTTTTATAACATTATAAATGTCTTTGCTGTCACTTATGATCAGTGCATCCTTGCTGAAGTATTAATCACTAGTGTTAATATCTTTTTTAAAAAATCTTACTTACGCCAAACTTTTATAGTGCGGTAGTGTATGTTTGTCTAGAAAATTAAGGTTTTAAACATCATGGGAAATATTATGTTCTGTAAAATGAGTCCAGATGTTTGACCAATGCTAGTGTTGGTTTAGTCGCAGTTGGTGTGACTGTGAACATAGTTGTTTAATGATAAACGGTGTATTTTCATAATCAGAATCTGCGTCTGTCCCCTGTTGTTGTAGATTAAACCGTGCACTTGCAGAGGTGAGGCCCCCTGCTTTAAAAAAAAAATAAATGTCTGACAGGTTTCAAAGTTCAGTGTAACTTAATGCACATTTTCTAACACCCGGCCCGCAGTGTGCCTAATATCAGGTTTCAGATCATGGTGACTGTTTGTATGCCAACGTAGTGGAGTACTGCTGTCTTCACACCTGCTCCTCATAAGGCTTATGAATCTCAGATGGTGTGATCATGTTTCTTCAAAAGGAGAAACTTGGTTTTAGCTCCAAATTTGATGCTACTTATTTACACAAATTATCAGCTTTTAAAATAGATTGGAATGCTTTATAAAACTACTGCATGTCTTCCTCACAAATGGGTGAGGCACTCTGTTTGTGTCCGCTAGTGATACTTTAGTGTGTACATTTATAGAGGTGCCACGTTGCCCCTGTGTTGACACTCTCACCATATGATGTTTAAAGTAGAATGGTCATTGTTATTTTAGCTGAGCAGCTATTAGCAGTATTAACTGAACTTTGGATGTGTGTTCACATGATGCATGTTGATAACAGGCGAACCCTGTGGATAAATTAATCAGTCTTTGCATCAAGATATGACACAAATCTGTGTTTTTCAACTATAGGGAGATCTCCAGTGAGTGTAAACCCTTTGGAGACTAGTGAGTGTAAACGATGCAGCCCCCTCCTCGGATAGCTCCTCCTGGAGCTAGTGGACCTCCGCCTCCCTCCGGTGGACCCAATGCCTTCAGAAGAACCAGACCTCACAAGCATGGGGCTGCAGCTGCTATGACACCGGCTGTCCCGCCCACGCAGCCAGTGACTGATCCTTTTGCCTTTGGAAGACAAAGTTTTTCACCCATGGCAGGGGGCAGCCAAGCTCCACCCACAAACAGCAACCCATTTCCTATGCAAGGTCCTCCCCTGCCCGGGTTTAACCCGATGACACCACCACAAGGGCCACCACCAGGAGCAGCGCAGGCAGCCTCTCCTGGCCCACCACCAAGAATTTTTACACCACAACCTGTTCCCCCAGGGCCTGCACCAATCTCTAACCCTCTACCTGCAGAACCAGGATACTTTAATTCCCAAGAACCAATGCCCTACATAGCACAATTGCCTAACCCTGCTCCTTCATTCAGCTCTAGTTCATCACATCCACCCTCCGCTGGCCCAACACCTCCAGTTCAATCCCAGACTCCTTTTCAATCCCAGCCAACACCTCCCCTACCTTCTCACTGGGTGCCTGACCACGGAAGCCGCCCACCTTCTGTTCAGAACTACTTTCAGCCAACTAGTGATCTCCCACCTCAGCCTTTTCAAGCTCAAGCCCCACCTCCTGTGCCCTCTCCCCACACAGCCCCGCCAGTGACACAATCTCAGAATCAAGGTCAGTCAGCTCAACCAAATGTGACTGGGCCTGCAGCAACTCAGCAACAGAACTCCCACTTCCCGGCTCAGAATTACTTCAGTCAGTCAGGTGGACCCTCAGAGCCATGGTTCAGTCAAAACCCACAGGATCCGTCTCAGCGTGCCTGTCCTGTCTCCTACCCTGAAGTTCCCAGTGATTCGGGAACACTGTCAATGTTCTTTCGGGGCAATGATGTTGAAAATGAAGAAACTCTGTCAGGGGAGGGACGTGTAAATGGGATTCATCACCCTTTCCATTCGACAGCTGAGTTCTCTGGTCCATATCTGAATGACACCGGTAACATTCGAGCTGGGCCAGGACCATGTGATTCTGTGGAGAATCAGGAATGTGTTCCAAACCAGGAAGTGCTGCCTAGTGAGCCTCCTCCAAGTCATGCCTTTGAGGGGGGGCCTAATTTGGAGACACCTGACACTGGTCCTCGTCTTGCCCGCTCTGCAAGTGTTTCATCCAGCTACAGTAACGTCAGTCACAGCAGTGGGCACGGTCCTCACAGCGGCAGCCACATCCCTCGGCGACAGCAAGGTGTTATGGGAACATTTATCCAACAGGAAAGTCCCCGCCCACCAGATCACCCACCTTTGCATCCCTCTACTGGTGGATACTTTGAACAGATAGACTCCAACCCAGCTGCAGAGGCAAGTCCTACTTTCCCAACTCCTAGCCCACCTAAACCAGTTGGTGTGTTCCAAGCAAGTGCAAATTCTTCCTTTGAGCCAGTCCGCTCACATGGTGTAGGAGTTCGACCTGCTGAGGTTGATCGTGCACGTATGGTCATGGAAAAGGGTGGACGTGACATGCAGCCTGGCAACCTAGAACAACCCCCAGACAACTTGGAGACCATTTACTTATCGGAACGCCGACCCTCATCTCGAGCTCAGGGAGCACGACGCCCCATTGAGAGTCCCGCTACTACACTCTGGGCTCAAAATGACACTGCCAGTCTAGGTGCTAACATACTGTTAGCCCCTGCAGCACCCTCTCTGGCTGCAACATTTGTTCCAGCACATCCCTCCGAAGTCATCCAGCCACCAGAGGATGGTCCCCTTGATTTGCATCCAGTGAAGCTAGATCCACAGCCTCCTTCTGAAAACCTGGAAATTCCCCCAGACTCCACGCCTCAGGCAAGTTTGGGATATGCCTCCTTGCTGGTGACCTCGCCTCCCGTAGAGCCCCTGAACCAGCCTGTGTTTATTGCGCCACCTTCCAGTTTGGTTTCCTCTCAAAGCCTCCCACAACCCTCCAATCAGACAAGTCCTCAAGAGACAGCAAGTCCTGTGCACCCACCCCCTCAGCCTTCTGTGACCAATCAAACGCCTCAGAATTCCCCTCCAACAAATCAGCCACAGCCTCTTTTCTCTCAGACACCAGTTAACTTCAGCACTTCTTCCACTCAAGGTATCTTAAATCTAGCACGAGAGGCAAAGGATGTTCAGCCCTCTGTTCAAGCACCCCGACCGGTTCTCTCAAGGGCTCAGTCTCTTAGAGGTGACAGCCAGTCTCTTCCGCCTTCTGTTTCTCAAGCTCAGACTTCTGCCCCTGCCACCAGTCACAGTGAATCTTCAAATTATGAGCTGCTTGATTTTTCTATGCATCAGCCACAGTCCACTAATCAGGTGACAGTCCCAGCTGTCTCTCAGTCTGCCCATCCTGCGGGCTTGGTGAATAACACACCCGGCTTTTACCTGCAGGTCACCAAAGATGCACAGCAGGGTGGGCAGGCTGACAGCGAGGTTCTGCCCCTTCAGCAGATCTCTAACCCCCCACGACCCTCTAGCAACCAACCCAACAATGATCCGACTCACACCTCCCACCCTGCCCATCCACCTCCAGCTCAACACCAGCCTCCTCCACAGGCTCCTCCAACTCAACCTGGTGCCCCTCCTGGATCTGGATCTGCACCACCTTCCTCTTACCCACCCCAGTCTGGGAACTCTGCCCCCCAGCCACTTCAAGAACCCCAAAGACCTCCTTCTTCTCTAGGCGGTCAGTCAGGCTATGGTGCTCCTCCCACGATGCCACCTGGTCCGGGGTATGCAGGCTATTACCCGGGAACCTACCCTGAGTACCAGAATGGAAGACCGCCATATCCACCCCAGTACCCTGTGGATCCCAGATCTCAAAGCTACTATCAGGTGCAGTGATATTATGATCTATAATGATGTGTCTATAATTCCACCTAATAAAGATTCTAAACGCTAGACTTAAAACATGACTTAGTCAAATATTTATATTTTTATGAATGTTTCAATTTTGTAGGATGATCCATACCGTAGAGGAGATCCTCGATACGGCTGGTATGATGGACAAAATCCTAGCTACCGGGAGGCTGAACGTCAACCAGAGAGGCCAAGTTCTAGAACCAGCCAATACTCAGACAGACCCAATTCCAGGTCAGGTCATTCACGCTCTTTCTGACTCTTTGAACCTGTTTTCACACTTGGTCTCTATTGCTTGGTCGCAATCAGAGTTTCTATCCCTGGTTCCCTGTTCACATTGCACATTTGCATCCCTCTACGGACACCTTGGCAACTGAATCACTATTGGCTAGTAAATTTTTTTTTTTTTTTAGTTTACTCGCCAGACTAATATATAAGATATGTATATGTATATGTTTTTTAAAATGTCACAGTTTTTTAATATCTGAAAGTATACTCTTACAATCAGTCAAGCATTATAATATGATAATCAAGTATTATTTAATGATTGTATATATTTT
>SCHK01420420.1:1141-13752 GCA_004124795.1 Poropuntius huangchuchieni | reverse complement strand
ATATATATTATAAATAAAATTAAATAAATAAACTACTTCAATAAGTAACTACTGCTACAAAACCACAACCGGAAAAGCTATTTAGATTATCTAGAACAAGATAACATCCCACGCCCCTATAAAGGATAAGCATTTGGAAAATGGATGGATGGATAATATGTTAATGTAATAAGTTTTTGGTCAGACATTACAAACAGCCACCCCTTAGGATTCAAGCAGGACTTGATTTTATGGGCCTGTGACATTTTGGGCTGTTTCTGCAATATAGAATGTGACATTTAGCAATTCAAGACTTCCTGTTCTGTTTCCCTGAAATGATGACAGAATTGTCATTTTTGAGGGAACTATCCCTTGAAGTGTACTTAAAGAAAGAACACTTTCATTACTCTGTTTTTAACACACTTAAGCACACTTTTAAAAAGTGAACTTTGTCATAATTTAAAACAAATAATTTTTTAAATAATCTTTTGTTGTGCTTTAAAGTACACTTACTTGATGTGTCAACTAATGGACTAAGTAACATGCAAAGTGCTTGATTATAATTATAACTGTAGTTTGTTATTCAGTATTTTAGATGTACTAAATTACAGCTTCATTACAAATATCTATAAACATTACAAGTCAATACAAATATATTTAAATAAATGCTTGTCAGTATATTCTGCAGCACACTTTAATCATATTTCAAAGACGATAAAAGTAATTATGATCTTCTATTTCTTGTTTGAAAACTCTAAAATGTAGCTAATTATATAACACATTTTTTATTACTTACAATTAAAATGCAATTAAGCATCCAAAAAGCATTACATTCGGTTCGCAGTTTTATATTCTTTCAACTTTTTTTTAGAGATAGCACTTTTCAAATTGTGTGCTTCATGCACCAGCCAAGCAACTCCTATTGAAATTAATGGGAATGCCAACAGAGCTTTCTACAGATATTAAAGACCTCGTTTAAAACCCTGAGCAATAAGTTCAAGAATGCAGTCCAGTGACATTTACATTACATTTATCTATATGCATTTCGCAGATGCTTTTATCCTAAGTGACTTACAGCACATCTGCCCTATACATTTTATCAGCATGTGACCTTGGCACCGCTAATGCCATGCTCGACTGGTTAAGCTACAAGAACACAAGGGAAAAATGCTGTATTTTACCAAGAGATGATCTGAGACAAATAGACAGGTGCAGAAACACAAATGCACAAAAAAACATTCACACAGGCAGGGCAGCACGCAAGGAGTGCATTTGAGCAAATCCATTTTTAATGAGCATCTGTGCTATTTGAAGGATACAGTCTCACTGTTTGAAAGATTGATTAAGCTGTGGGAATACTTCACTGAATCACATGGATCTGACACACACTGTCTGGAAATATGAACAATATTCTCAGTGTATCACACAGCTTGCATATATTTGTCATGTAAACCATGTTTTTTGACTAATTGAAAAGATGTCTGAGCAGGTATTAACATATTTATTATCATCAACACAAAAATGTATATAGTAACAGGTCCAATGAACACAGAAAGCTTAAATGAGGAACTTAATTTGCTTTATTAAACAGGCATAAACAAAATTTATGCTAGAAAAAACATTGACTTTTAGTAAATGCATACTTGTATATTGTAAGATTCAGTACAGCCAAAGAAGTAAAGCACAACTTCAAACAAATCAACAAATCTCCAGACAGAGTATTTGGCTTGCCTTGCTTGAAGCAACAAGAAAAACGCTTCAGATTTGAAAGCTGACAGATCACAAACAAACTTCTATCTTAAAATGAATCGAATTTATAATGTCATGCTGTGAACCTGTTTCAAGACAGAAACAGCCACTCAAATGCTAAAGGAAGAAGAGGAAAGTGTGAGAGAGTCTGCAAGTCAGGTGGCAAACTCTGCATGTAGTTTGAATGTCGATGTTTTCATATCATACACTGAAGGGTTCTTTTTAAACAAAAGAGCTCTGGTTATTGCAGTGATGTGCTATCGGGCGGTGGTGATGGTGGTCCTCTTAGCTACTTCTGCTCTCGTTGTTTCTGAAACAGATGACACATGTTTTTGTTTTGCACAAAACTCCTGAAAGATGCTTATGAAAGGCTGGCATTTACAAATGACCGTGTCGTGTTCCTAAGCATGAAATAGACCTGCTGCATTCAAACCAAAAAGTTTGTCAAAATGTATTTCATCAAAATTCTGTAAAATAGCTTTCTTTTCGTCTCAAGCATTACTATACAACTGAGAAGGGTGCTCACATGACATTAACTGGGTACCATCTGTATTATTGCTTAGCAACAAGCAATTAAGGCGGTATTGCTAGGATACCATTTTAACCATACTGACGTCTGCTGGGGAAATTCTGATTCCAGACAAAAACGATTGTGTAGAGTTTGTGATAACAATAGTTCCAAAGAACCTTTATGGCTTTAACGGTTCTTGTTTTTTCAATACAAGATGGATTACAAGATCATCTAAGATTGATTAGGATTTTGATCAGCCGTAATTTCCCAGGAGTGAAAAAAAGAAAAATCACACACATATTCAACCTGTAATTGGATAATGACTTACAAGGCTGGCTGATGGATTTAAAAATTACATTAATGAGTTACACAGAGTTGTATTTCTCTCTGCTGTGCTCTTTTTGGACAGTTTTTAACTAGTTATCTCAGCATCTTGTGCTGAGGTGGAAAGATGTGGTTCTACACATAATGTTTGAATGGGTCAAACCTCAAACCTCATGTATTGAGATCACAATTGGAAGAAAAACGATGGGCCACTAAAAATGAATGTGTAACCACAGTGGTACTACAACTATATCACAGAGCAGACAAATCCTAAATCATTTTAGTAGTGATTTAAGAATATGTGTAAATTATGTTAATCTAACCTGTAAATCAAAGTATTTATATAATATATTAAATAATTGAATTGAATTTCTGTGTTATTCGGTTTTTTTTTTCTTTATTTTTTGTGTGTGTGTGTCCCTTGGCAAATGTATTTTGATGTAGTGCCCATGCTGCTAACCTCGTCTCTAGGCTTGTCATCCTTCATTTTCTTCCTGGTCATGTGACCTCGAAAACCAGCTTGAATTTTAGCAGCAGCCTTGTTTGCGGCTGGGTCATCAAGGGGAATGTCCATGATGTCCTCATCTTGCGGCTGAGTGCATCCTTCCTGCAGGTCAGATAAAACAGTCAGCCATTTTAGCTATGACTACAAGGCAGAAGAACTGTTACAGTTCCTTGTCGAGATCTACACTGAAGTGTCAACAAACTTTCACACTATGTAATACCACATGAGACCAATCTGTATCAAGAACACCAAGTGTAAAATAACAAAAAGGAACACAGCAAGTTCCTGCAAGAACTCCAGAGATTGACCACGGTTCCTCTTTATCCTTGTCATAGTGAAAAGGCTTTGAGGAAGTTTATAAATATATATTAAAATTATAAATTGATATTCAGTACACAATAGGACATTTGAAGTACCTTCAAAAGGTGCCTATAGAGGTTCTTTTTTTTTAAACTGATCTCATGAGAAAATAGTGAAAACTATTTTATGAGGTAGATTTGTTTGACTTGATTTGTACAGAAAATATGAGTTTTAGGGGGAAAAAAATGGTATGAATGAATTAGCCACCAGCTTACTAAAATGTAAAATAGTTTTGACATTGCCATTACGGTATGATGGTTCTTCTAAAGATTGTAGTGGAATGTGTGGAGTCTTTTTATTTTTACAGTGTCATTTGTTGGAGTGGCTAATAGTAAAGTATTGTTATAGTCATGTCAAAACCTAAAGTCGGCACTCTGTTTCTCCCAAAGGAATTGTTTAATGGTACTCTCACCAGCTCAGGTTTTGGTGAAAGTCCCATTAGAAAATTCCTCTGGGAGCATCCATGCACTGGGTTTAGGTTTAGATATTGGTAAATGTGTTTTCATGCACAGGTATGAGTTATTTTTGGATGAGTGAGCTTTTCAGCATTTGTGTGAACTTTCCAGCATTTATAGTATTATTATAACGCTTTATATATCCATTATATGATTCCTTTTAGAACTTAATCTTTTGCTATTATTGTTCATATTACTGCTTCATTTTTATGAAAAGACCCAGCAAGTGTAAACTGCTACAAATAAAACTTTCAAACATTCCAGAGATAAAAATGAAAATGTTGTTATCATTTATTCACCTTCATGTCATTCCAAACCATTCATTCTTCTGTGGAACGTAAAAGAAGATATTTGATGAAATACCAACAATCATCAACATATCTTCTTTATGTTTGCAACAACATGAGGGTGAGTAAATGATGACAGAATTTTCTTATTTTGGTGAACTATTCCTTAATACTTTTAAGTTTCTCTCACTATAAGAGTTCCCCTTTCTCTCAGAATCAAAATCATTAAAATACATGGTATCTCAAAGGTAAATCATTATGTTTGGTGGAATGCACATTCTTTTTGTTTGATTTCTTTGATTCTTTTATTCTCCTCATCCTGTGGGATCCAAGCTGTCAGCGGTCCCTAGCGAGCCTCAAGTTTCCGACAGCTCGACTAATTTTCCCTGCCTGCTGGGGGCGCGTCACAGTCAAGGGACTGAAGCTGAAAGCATTCGGAGCTTCGCAGTCTAACAGTGTGAAGATCCAGCTGAGTGAGGTGGAAGCCTGATGCTCCTCTGAGGTTTCTGCACTATTATGCAGGGATAAACAATGATCTATTACACAACAAACAAGGACCTGAAGGCTCCTGTTCTGTCATGATTCCCCATAAAGCCCCTCATGTTAAAAAAAAAAAAACACCTTTGACGTTCTACTTACATGCTCTTAGATTTGCGTCCAACACCAAAGATCTGAGAATGTTCTCAGCAACACAGCTTTCTCAAGCATGATGGGAGCTGATCCTGAGACCAATCATCAATCAAGGAACATCTTGTGTGAACTTTACTTGTGAGTATGTCTCATCAGAAAGATCTCCCATCAGTTTGGAACATGCAAATGACCATCTGTCTCATCAGTCACAGCTACATCTTCAAATTATACACAGATAATTGCTGTTTCTAGAAAGTTCTGAACCCTCCCACAAACACACAACTCCAAGCCCACGCAATGGATGACTTGTGTAATCAACCGACTGCTTGTCGTCCTGCTGTACAGAGAGGGTAAAACAAATGGGAATGAACAATTTTGCCAACTTGACATTAATTAGTCACAGCTTTAGATTATTCACAGCCTTAGTTCACATCTCTAGTTTATTTAATCATTTTTATCAATATGTAATGTGGAAATAGTAGCACAAAGCTTGTGTTTGAGCCGTGATGAACTGATCAAGCATTCAAGTGTTATATTTTTAGACACAGACATGTCACTTCTGAAAATCAGCACTTATAAATGCACAAGACCAGACTTCAAACCAGTGACCCTTCTCACCACACACAACTGCATACACAGCACATCTCCTCTAAGGCATATCAATCATTTCATTAAAAAGCCTGTGGAGAAATATTTATCTGAGAATTAACACTACCAAGTGTCATTCTCCGTACTGTCAATATAAACAGATCAAAAAAAAAAAAAAAAAAAAAAAAAAAAAATTTTTGCCAATCATTGTTCCATGAACAGTGAAAAATTTAATATTCCTCAAATATTATGTGCAAGCTGTGATTCCTCTGCCAGGACATTGATACAATTGAGTACAGCAGGTTCTCTTAAATCCTCTTGTTGTAAACAGTCACTTAGATAACGGTTGGTTTTAGCTGATTAATCTGGCTCTGTAATCATAATGCAGATTCTCTCTCAATTTTTAATTAAAATAAGTTTAATATTTTAATGTAATTGGAGTCCAGCAGTTTCGTAAATCCTAAAATATTAACTCAACTAAGTTGTTGTTCTTGCTGGTTTACAACGACATCTTTTTGGTTTTATCTTAACTGTTTAGAAATCAGAAACTGATGATATTTTTTAAACAACAGACCTTTTGAAAATGTCTAGAATATCGCAAACACCGTAATATAACATACATTTAGTCTGTTGTCACAAATCTGCATAATTCATAAGTTTCTTTTTGAAGCTGTACAAACATAAACACGGACTTCACTTACGTTTCGACAATCCATAGTGATTTGAGATGACAGGTTTTGTAAAGTTTAAGATTTGTTGTCCAGTAAAACTATGACTGAAGAATATATCGGTAAAGATGTTGCCCCTCTCTCTCTTTCGGCGTGTTGAGGTCTCTGAATGCGCTCTGCCTGTCTGTAGATGATGTGCTCTTCAGCTGAACGGACCAATCAGAGTGCGCGACACTTTCCACATCACAGGCGACCGCTTATCACACGGCTTTCTTCATATGGGCTTTCCTACGGATTATTAACGATTAAATATTGTTTAAGTACATAAGAATGTGCAAACACACTATATTTTGATGAAAAAAAAATTTATTTATTTTACAAGTTTGAACCTAACTTTTGAGTCTAACAAAACCAACACGTAATCAGTGTAAGAAGCTACCAGATTAGTGCCATTTTGTGATAACTGATTTTGGTCGCCAGGTGTGGCAGATATTGTAATTAACACATTTTGTTTTCATAATGTCTATAACTCAGTTCGTCTCAGAATATACCAAAATATAGAAATCTACAATTTATGGCTACATCCTTGTAAATAAATAGACTATTAGATGGGTTGGAAAAAAACTATTTAGAATATTTTATAAGATGTGCATGTATTGTGGTAATCAAATTTGCTTAAAAATCATTATTATGCTATCCTTAATCATCAGCCTTCAAAATATGAAACACTTACATAAAAATATCAAATTAAATTGGGAAACAAATACATAAAACATAGACTAACAACTCTAAAAACACAACAGACAGCGTGGGCGTGTGTTAGTCACTCTCACAGTTGTGTGAAATCTAACCTACTGTATACACTGTCCTAATCTGTGAACTCTTTGTGGATCCAGAAGATACACTGAAAAGTGTTACAACCCTCCCTGTCTGGTCAAAAAAGATATTTCTTGGATGTAAATGATGCAAATGAACAGCTTGTGTGGATGTTATATAACAATTTGAATGAGAGAATCTGATGATTCAGATGTTATCAGCTCTGTCATTTAACATCCACTACCAAGAGCGCAGATCATAATATAAGACAAAATGAAATGAAATGAAATGATACTTCCTTACCCCTGAATTGTTTTTTCATCACATAAACCCTTCTTCAGAGAATTACTAGAGAACAGTACTCTCAACAAGGTATGGTTACCATGGTAAGTCTCTAAGAGCTTACAGTGCACCACAGTGGACTGTTATCATATATTACACAAGTGTGTGTGTGTGTGTGTGTGTTTTGGAAGTACCTTGAAGTACCATGAACACTACCCACTACTGTTCAAGAGTTTGAAAGAAGTCTCTTATGCTCAACAAGACTGCCTCTTTTTGATCAAAATACAATAAAAACAGTAATTCTGTGGAATATTGTTTTATATTTTACTATTAAAATGTAATTTATTTCTGTAATGACAATGCTGACTTTTCAGCAGCTATTAGGCTACTCCCGTCTCACATGATGCTTCAGAAATATGCTGATTTTGCTACTTAATATTAATTAAAACATTTGGTATTCTTTGACAAAGTTCAAAAGAACAGCATTTTTAACATTATAAATGTATTTACTGTCACTATTTATCAATTCAGTGTGTCTTCGCTGGACAAAAAGAAGAAAAGAAGAAGTGAAAATCTTACTGACTCCAAACTTTTGATCAATATAGTGTAAATACTATGGTAAAGTAACACAGTAATCAGATTCCATCAGTGTGCCATGGCACCACTACAGTTTAAAAAAAAATGAACGACCCTTAATTTGTAGGTCAAGACCCAATGTATTATTCTGTGCTGACAGGTTAAAATTAACAAAGCTAATGTCTTATGCATGGTACTTTAGAGCGCTGTATCTCCAATGACATGCTTAATTCCAGTTACACATGTACAACTACTGATGCATCTTGTTTAAATGGAAGCCTTATCTTTTTCTTCTTCATTCTTGTTATACAACCATATTTGTAACATTATGCATTGTTTAATTGTATAATATATAATTCGATACACTTATTAACCAAGATTTAATGTTTACATCAGCCACAATGAATTTATAACAATGAAACTCTAATTTATCACAGCATCTTTATGTATTAACATCTGTCATTGTTTCCAGCTATTAGTATCCTTATGATATGTTGTATGACTTTGACTAAAATAGCAAGTCGAACATTAAATGCTCTAAGGCTTAATTGTCTTTGAGAGGGATGCAGGCATGTCAGGCACACATACAGCCGTGTTTATGTGCTGAAACTGTTTCATGCAAGCTATATCCCCTGGATACAAGCCAATGTGTCTGTAAAGATGAGCACTGCTGAGTGTTCATTCTGGCAGTGTCATTTCATCACATCCTAGATTAATTCTGATTAAAGAAGCATCAATCAAGCATCAAAAAGGCAAATCACTTGGTAAACAACATGTCACTCTGTATTTTAAAACCTTTGTGTTGTTGTATTTATTTTGTCATTTATTTGACATGCTGATTTGGCATAACACACCCCCACTATTAACACATTTAAACATGCACATGCATTAATACACTGTATTCTGAATTAGTGACAAAAATGATATGTAAAGCAGCTTGGTTGATAGACCTGAAAGAACTTAAATACCTAGCTTAAACCCACGCTAATTTTAAAATAAATAATTTACACTCTAAGAAAAGTCCATAAAATAGGGCCAAATATGATGTGTTAATGTGATTTTCCACAGGTGTTTTGCACATATTTTGAATTATGTGTGTGTGAGTTGTGTTGTATGTGTACATAAGCTTTATAATTATGCTATCTATTACGTTATATTTTATTATTTAAGTATAAACTATATAAGAATTATATATTATTTTATTATATACTATACATTATATCATATATTTTAACTTACACAAAATTACATAAATTATACCGATTTTCTTCTAAATATTGCACTTTTATTGTATTTTGTAACAAAACAAAGAAAGTTAATTAATATTATTTAAACATCAATCCTAAAGTATTGTAGACCTCATAGCTTAAAAATGGTGTTTTGTGATATTTATGGGTATACTGCCATCCAATGGTACTTAAAAAAAATTACAATAACATTCCGTCTTGTGATGAACAATATTCTGATGATGAACATTATTCTCGTCTTATTACCCAAGAATGGACACAAAAAGACTGCAGCCAAGAAGGAAGAAATGATCCTTTACAGAACCTGTGAGTAAGAGTTAGGCACTCAATTAATAATAATTATATCATCTCAACAACTGTACCTATGACAATTTATCAATGATCTTTTCATTGAAATTCTCAATTAACTGAACACAATTACTGTACATACTGTACCTGACTGATATACCTTGCCTTTTGGTAATTCAGCAGAGAGATCTAAATATATTACAAGATATCAAACTGTGAGCTATAGGCTACAGAACGTGATACAGTTCATGCACTCATAATTGTTGCATCACCAAAATATATTAATGTGACTCTTAATTTAATGCACCATCCTCACCCTCCTTCTGGTATAATTCGATGCTGAAGTCTGAGAATTCATGAAGCTTGCTCACAGAACACACGTGCCTTCCAAAATCCTCCTGCTTCACCTCAGCGATGATGAGAGTAATATTTCCTGGGCTGTAGTGCGCTGAATATCCAGCTGTGCAGTTGCTGTATGTTTTGTGCTTGATAAGGTGACAGAGCAGCTGGTTCCTGGGGCTTCTCCACTGTAGGGACAACTGCTGGATACTTCCTTGAGCCTCATATTCATATTGACATGGCATTTTAATCATGCATCCAGGAGGAGACCAGAGCTTTATGGCAGTTACTGTGAGATTTATTGAGATTCATAATTTAGTCAAAAATGAATGGGTTAAAATGACAACACTGAATGAGAGAAGCCAAACATGTAAGACAAAAGATTGCAAATAAAGTAACTTTTTGTTGATACAAAGCAATAACGGTTTGTATAAAACAAAGATCTCTAATATGAGATTTTAAACCCACCTTTTAGAATGAAGTAGAGCAACAAAAATCTCAGCGTCTGGTAAGCCATTTTCAGTTGCTCCTTCGAAGACTCATAAAGGATGTCAGTACATTCAAGTGTTTAAAATAAAATCTTTTTCAGTTTGAATTTCTTTTGGCTCACTCCAGCTCTAAACTGACTTAAAACTGGAGTCACTTTTGTTTTCTAAAGCCTGCCTTTACATGGCTGTTTCTATGTTGTATAATTTGATCCAGGGTTCTTCCAAATGGATATCAATGTGTCTGCGCAAAATGATACAAGATATTAAATGACCTCATTAATTTGAGGGGGTTTTGCCAATAAATACAGGGTATGTAAATATATTTTGTCATGTGAAAACACATGACAAACGTTCTCACTTTGAGGCACACACATAGACCTATTTTACATTTGTAGACACAAATACATACAGAATACAGACAGAGTCACTTCTGTGCATCTATAGATTGTGCTGCTGACCTCATCATTTTCAGTTTGTGCTGCAGCATTTGTTCTGGAGACTCTGATTTCACTTTCCACAAACACAGTTGAGCAGGGACAATTATAATGTATTTAACAAACTCCATGAGGCAATAAATTATACATAGAAAGATGCACAGATGTGCGAACATCTGCTCAAACATGAAGAGCTTTCTTGTAGAAATTCATCATTGTCAAAGGGGCCTAACCTATGCTGCCTTCACATGCTATCAGACATTTCCTACTTCCTTATTTTCCTACTTTTTAAGTTGTAATTACAAGTTCACTTTCACTGCACTAGATTCAGATTGCAATATGCATAATATACATAAATAATGTAATGGCAAGAGAAAGAAACGTATATATTGTGAGAAAAAATGAATAAAACTTTACAGTTCTACAGCTAGGGCTATGTTTCTCCCCTCCACCATGTTTTAACTTATGGCCAACTTGGAAACCCTGGTATCAGGCATTGTCTCTTAGATACACCTTGAGAGGCAGTTCATGTCCAATTTCTAGGACTAGGAAACTTTTATTTACAGTAAATCAGATAGCACATGGAGGCAGCAAAAGGCTAGCATGTTGTTTTCCGGTTCTTAGACGATCATTTGTCTGAACCCATTTTTTTTTTTTACGCCAAATCAGATTAAACAGTTTTAAAACAGTTCACGTCTGAAGCCAGCATTGATCACAGATGACTCAATAATGAATTATAGTCTTTCAAATGTGTTCAAAATTCCTGCTCGAGATAAAGTAATGTTATCCTTAAACCTTGCTTTGCTTTTAATAGCTCTTGTTTGCAATTAATCCAGTTTTCAAATCGAATCCCCATTGCTCAAGGACTAATGCTTCTTTTGTCTGAACAGTTACAGACAAATCTGAAGAAATATCACACACGTGTTTGTGCTTTAGGGAGTTATAATATCAGGCTATACTGTTAGCATGATATTAGCTCTAAACTGCTTTGTTAAAATGGTAGGAATTGGGTAATTTAAGCCAAACGTTCTGGGGTATGTTGAGCCGGTGACTTACCCCTTCTTATGATAATAAAGTATTATTTTATACATAATTATACATTTCTGTTTTTAGACCAAACATTTTTGATTTTGTTCTTTATTGTGAACTCGATTTTGTTCTGAACATTTGAAATAGGCCTTGGCTATTGATGTTTTTATGCAATTGTATTTCCCTGCAACTTTATAAGTGGGTTAAATATTAATAGCCCAGTTATAGTCAGTTGCAGATTTTTTTTCCCTATTATTTCTTAAATTTGAACTTTTTGTTATGGAATTTTTAAATAATTTACTGTATCTTTAAATAAAACTTTAAATCCAAATTCTTATTAATCCTGACCCAGCGTCTTGAGCCACAGGTGGGGAAACTCTCTGGATGAATGGCCAGTCCATCACAAGGCTCATACAGTACATCGATTTTAAGAGGTCATTTATTTATTGAAATTTTCTTCCTTTGAAATAGCATGAGGTGAAATGTTCAGTTCAGTACTTCAGTGTAATCAGTGACACCTTTTAACTCCATGTGGCTCAAATTGCTCTCTCCATAGGCCCAATTTACCCCTCACTGGGAGCAAGTTGATTGAGCCAAGAGACCACATTTTCTTGGGAAAGGCACATTTTGAAAGCAGTTTATTTTAGATCCAATGCGATTATTCCCAAGGAAGCATCACATCCTGAAATTTAGGTACATAGTTAAGTTGGAGCCATTACTGTTATGTGCTCACTTTCATGTGAGAGAGACAAGCATTTATTTTGAAATGCCAGACAGCGTTTATTGTGTAACCACAATATCAATAATAACCAGAAAACGTCTCGGTTATGTATGTAACCCTCGTTCCCTGGAGTAGGGAATGGAGACGTCAAGTTGGACCGACTGATTGGGATCGCGCTTAGAGAGCCAATCTGCTTCGAGTGAATTAACAAAGAGCCAATGAATATTGGCATGCGTGTTTTGCATCTGCTGCCCCGCCTCACAGCGCAGGTATATAATGAGCAGAAGGTGCAACGCATCTTTGGTTTTCGCATGAGGAGCCGAGAGGTCAACTGA
>SCHK01420220.1:2818-14110 GCA_004124795.1 Poropuntius huangchuchieni | reverse complement strand
ATATATATATATATATATATATATATATATATAGCATATAAAGTTATACTAAAGTAATAACTGCTGTTTCTGGGATCAAAAATAATATTTTTGTCTCAGAAAGCCTAAAAGAATTTGCTATTGTATAATTTTTTCCTACAATAAAACTTTCCTCTGTCATTAAAAAGTTTGAAAGCTGCTTACACTGTTGATTCCTTTTTGTTGTGTTTTCCTGTAGTAGCTATGGTATTTTGGAAACCGTGGTTACCACAGTAAATGTATTTAAGGGAAGTTTAACTGGTTTGACGGGTCTACAGTCAAGAGAAGTCGTTGCTAAGAATGCACCACTAGATGGCAGACTTTTCTTACGTTACCATGTGTCAGACCTAAAAGAAAGCAATTTTAGGAAGTTTGCAATGCTTTTGAAATACGGTGTGCGTACTTAATGATATTGTTTACTTTAATTATTACTTCATAACACGTTATGCATTTGCTTTTTAAGAATTTATCATTTTTTGTGGACACTTTTTAGCTAGTCAGTTTCTTTGACCAGCTGTACCTAGCTTGGCCAGGCTGAGACCAGCATTGACCAACCAACCTTAGGCTTTTAAGATATTTTTCAAACCACTAATATATCAGTATAATCCCTCAGATTTGGGAGTCATTGTTGTTCTATGAATATGATTTTAAAATGGGTGGTCTCGCCCTTGACATCTGACTCTATATTTGAAACTGCTATTAAACAGCTGCGCCCGGTGCAGGCCAGCTTTCGCAGATGGCCAGCGGACTGCTGCTGAAATTACATGCTCCAAAACCTCTTTCTCTTTTAATGGGGCAGCCTCCCATGTGAAGAAACTTGGCATTTCCAGTATCCTCTCCAGAGAAAATGAGATTCCCCAGAGAACCAAGACCTGCAAAGACCCACAGATGAGTTTCACAGTTCAAATACCAACCAAATTTGCACCCAAAATACAAGTGTTTTTGATGTTAAAATGTAGAAACTTGGTCTTTTCTGTCTTTATTGTGATTATTTTTACAGTTTGTGCATATGCTTGTTTAATGGCACATTTTTACGCCGATGCATTCAACCCAGACAGGAATAAAAATAGGACAATCATGTGATAAATTATTTCTGATGTAATTTATTGTGAGTAATACGTTTCTCTGCCCTCTTTTATTACAGGTGCAGCAGCACAAAGGCCTTAAAATGCATTGAGGAAGTACAATCATGGTCCTCACATGGACATATTTCCAGAAGCAGACAGAATCACTGGAGCGTGATGAGTCAAAACGCTGGTATAAATAGCATCAGCAAGGCGGATCATGAATAATGAAGGAGCCGCCCGTCCCACTGGAGCACAAGTCATAGGCCTCACATAATGTCAACACACACTAACAAGGTCTTGTGTCTTACACAAAGCATCCCCACTCTAATGAATGCTTCAGAAGCTTTCATCATCTGGGTGGGCTGGATGGCCAGACTTTACAGTGGCACCTACAAAGACTTGACTTTGAATGTGAGACTGTTGCATGAATAGGCTACTGTGACTTTGACCATCTTGTGTATTTGGCACAGATAGCAAACATGCATGAAAACCACATATATTTTCCTCATTTGACTTGCTCATGCACATGCTTGAGGATAATTATTGTTTTGGTTGTATAAAAGCTTAGCTTGAGGCGTAGTAGTAGAAATTTAGTCTAAACCCAAAAAGTTCCCTCTTAAAATCTTAAAGCATGCTTGCTTCAACAAGAATTCATAAGCAAACATAAATCTGTCTTTTTCAAACAGACAAATAGAATTTTCTGCATCATTACTCTTTATAGTGTCAAATGATCTTTCTGAAATAAGTCTGATATGCTGATTTAATGCTCAAGAAACATTTCTTATTATTAACAATGTTGAACAGAATGTATAGAAACCAAGTTTAAATAGTAGAATTTATTAGATACAGATATAATTTATAATATTATCCAACTTATTTTTCAACGCGGAAGAGACTTCCGGTTCATTAGCCGCTGTAGAGAAATAACGATAAGAATAACAGCCAACGCGAAATCTGTTTGCACTCCAAAACAGTTTATTTATAATAAAGATACTACATTTAAAATATTATGGCAAAACAGACCAGTTTGCAATATCAAGCAGCAAAACGAGCTGTTTTTACAGCTAAAAATAGCTGGAAGCGGATGAGACCGGAAGCCTCGCACATAAAATTGCGCTCTAACGGGAATAATAAGGTGAATAAATGTTTTTACTGTCACTTTTAATTAATGCATCATCCATACTAAATCAAATTAGATTTCTTTAAAAAAAATCTTACTGAGCCCAATTTAATTCAACAATTGAGGAAACATTTTGATCTGGTCGGATCTGTTTTTAAAGTTTATCTGCTGGTGTTTGCGTCTTTAAATCATTTGTAAACTAATTATGTCCACCTGAGCGGTTGTTCGGACCTCTGTTTCCTAGCAACAAGGCCAGATGTCCTGGATCACTGTGGGAGGCGAGTGCGAATCTAAAGGGATGTTCTGGTTCGATGTTAATGTTACATAAGGGCTCTTTACGCGTCAAAGAACCTAAGGTGATTTTATTGAGCTTTTAGCCCTTGTTTCTTGGTTTAGCTTGACATTTTTCCCACTTTTTATCTTGTCCCATCTCTTTGTAAGTCTTCTCAGTTTGTAACATTTGAAATAGGATGCTTTTGTTTGGTTAAACCTGACTCTGTTAATCCTGTCTATTATTGATTTGTTAAATATTCATTTAATCTCTTGTGCAGTGTAGCCTATTTATATGTTCAAAACCTTCTAGGTGCCCTCTCAGAATGGTTGTTTTCTGAGGAACATACAAGATGGAAGTTCCTCTAATTCTGTCAAAATTCCAGGAACCCTGTCATAAGGGAAATAATTTGAGGTACTTGATTTACATAGTGAAGTTACTTCAGCATACAATAGCATATTTGACAACTTCAAAAGTTGCCAGAAGTTCTCCAGAGGGTTCCTCCAGTTCAACCCAAGGAACCCCAAATGTATCTTCTCATTTTTACAGTATACTGTAATGGCTATGTTCAGTCTGGGGATATTTTTAAACTAGAGGTCAGATGCTATACATGGCCCTCATACTACAAGCCAGGGGTCACTGAATGCTCTCTTATGTCTCTAGAATCCTCCTAACCAGACCTTTGCCCCCCAGGTATGTGTGTTATTCAGCCAGAACCTTGAAATAATTTGCGCCTGTGATGTCTGAAGATGGAGGATCGCTGTGTGGTCCACTTTCACTGGAGTTCAGTCACTTTTTACTGCCTGAGAAAGTTTTCTCGCTGCTCAGCTATCAGGTTCTGGCAGAAGAAAAGTGAAGGACACATAAAACAGACTTCACCTTTGGACTTTTATTGCACCCTTCGGAGTTCAATGACTCTTCCCGATAGTGAGTTAACTCAGATCACATTCATTCCATCCCACATATTTTTTTTTTAAGTGTTTCTGAGCATCTGGGCCTGAGAGTCTATTTGAATGAACATGCCATAACCCATATTTAAGTGTGTGTTTGACCTCTTTGCTCCACAGATCAAGTGGAATCACTAACATCTGCTCTTAATTTTATGACCTTGTTAGATCAGTGTGCTTGAAGGAAAATATTAAGTAAAAATATATATACCAGGACAAGTTAAATATTTAAAAAAGCAGTGGACTCAGAATGTCTGAGGCCACTTTGAAAATCCGATTCAAAATCTAATTTAAAGCTGAAAGTATTAAAATTTTGAAAAGATTAAAACATGAATATTGTGATTATAAAATAAAAAAGTGCAAAGCTTAAAAATCGTCACTATCAGGCCTGTATTTAAATGCATGAAAAATATTATCTTATCTTATGAAAGTAAAATGTATTGAATTAAAGAAATGCAAATTACTTTTATTTTGACTGGTGGCACCTTTGCACGTTATCATATTTTGAGGTATAAATCTATTACTTTTTGTGTGTTTTGCTTTTGTGATAATGTTTGTTAGTGTGTGTATATAGCCTTTAATTAGTTTTATGACCTCAAAATGTTATGATGTTTAATTTGGCTCACCATCAAAGGAGTATGCTTATTTGTAGCTACTTATTATCTTATCGAAGTCCAGTCTGGACCAGTTCTCACAGAGGCGACTATAAAGCTTGACCTTTGACCCTGTAGTGATGGGACAAATATGCAGACAGGAACTGATCCCTGTTGTAAACTGACCTTAGCCAATCAATCAATCAATACAATAGCCAAGCTGATCAATGTATCGCTAGACTTCTATGTTAAAGACTTCTCCAAGGTTTTAAACTGAACTGAAACGCTGTTCTGCCTTCTCAGTCGTAAACCGGAGCCACAAGAGGAGTGCGACTGAAAGATTGTCAGTTTGTGGGATATTCCCACCATAGTGTAAACAGGAAGTGGAATAAAAAGGCTGCTCAGAGTTATTACTCAAGATAATAAGAAGTTCAGAATGTACTTTGCCAAGCTCACATCAATGTTGCTACACAAATCACTTTCACATTTACTTATTAGTATCTTGTGGGTTTGAGGATTAGCTCCTTTAAACAGCCGTTATTTAAATGTCTAATTCAAATGCTAACGCACATGCAAATGGCCGTTACAGGTGTGGCTGCAGGGGGATCAGACTGAGGAAGAAAGCAACATGTTTACACCTGGATATGTGTCACGGTGAGTTGAACTCCTTCCTTTTTTATTCTTTGTGTAGTTTTCAACACCATCTGTGAAAGTAGACAAAGATATAGGAATGAACATTTATTTGACATGATTCATTTTTTTAAAATTTCAGTTGATATCCAATGCAGAAGTCTGTAACGCGTTAAATGGGTTTTGTTTTGCTCCTTTGTTGCTGTGTGTGTGTGTGTATGAGGGGGTGTCTTTGAAATATTTTCACATGAAACAGCAAACTTTTATATATTGTACATATAACGTAATCTTAGGTGACAAAAAAAGTAAATTAGTTCTGAAAAAATATATGAAAATATATAAATTATTGATGAACATAAAATAAAAATAAATGTATTTAACAACATAACAACATGTATATTTGTAACAATATATATTAAGAATAATAAATAAATATAATATATTTATAGTTTAGTACTATATAGGCCACATATTACGATGTGAATAAATTAAATGCAGTACAACACATTCAGATGTTAAATAAAATGTTTATGCTGATATATGAAATTAAAATATTTAATAAAATCAGCATATATTTTTTATGTAATTTATTTTGTGTTGTATTTGTTTATGTTTATTAAAATGCCATATAATTTATTATTAAAATGTTTATTTTATTATTATTTTTTTAAATATTATCTAGGGCATATTATCTGGACAATTTATTTATTTATTTAATTTAAATTATTTCAGGGGCAATTATTTCTTAATTGTCAAAAATAATGTTACAACAAAAAAAATCAAAATAGAAAAAAAAATCAAAATAGAGACTAAAAACAGACTCTCTTAAAAAAATTAAAGTAAAATAATAATAATAATTATTATTATTTTTATTATTATATTATTTTGTCTTTTGACTTTTTGACCTGTGCATGTTCTTGATAACCTTTGTGAGATATCATAAATATCATTTAATCTGTGTAAGCAATCACTGACTTGTCATCCTCTTACTAAGTGCAGTTGCTTTAGGGTTGCGTGTTTTTTTATTATTATTATCAGGTTGGTGTTGTGGAGCGTTATACCAGAGGCAGTTTTCATTCCTGACCTCTGCTTCTAGGTTAAGGTTATTTCAGAGTTGGTAAAAACAGTCCTTTCTTTTTCTCTGAGCTCATCGTTAGACAGGGGATGCAATTAGAGTCATTAATTGGAATGGGGGGCGTACTGAGAAAGAAATGAACACCTGGAGGCAAACGTGAGAGTGGGTGGGATTTTCGAGGCTGCAGGGGTGATTGGACAAAGCCACGTGTGTGTGTGTGTGTGTGTGTGTGGATGTCTGCATCTCTGATAACTCTCAGCATCTTAATGAAGCATGCAAACACAGCTCTGTTTAACTGCTTAAAACAGCTGCTAGACTTCTTTATTGGATTTGTCCTCATTTGCCCTTGCAGACTGTCTGTTTGTGGATTTTTTGTGCATTAGATTTGTGATCTTCTGACCGATTTTGAATTATTCTCCAGTATACTCGGGTCAGATCTCAAGGGGCAGAGGTTATTCTTCAAGACTAGTGCCAACTGTATCACTAGTTATTTGAAGATATTTATGTCTCTTGAAGTGTCCTCAGCTGACCTTCCAGCAATGTGTGCTGTTTAAGTAAGGGAGTTACTTCTTTCATAGCTCTCTGTGTGTGGTGGGCAGGATTTGCTATCTTTGTAGAGAACAAATGTCCCCACAAGGGTAGTAAAACCTGAAATCATCAGAGCTGTGGCATAGATGATTTTTAAGTCTGGCCTAGGTCATATCCCTAATCAAATAAAATACAATAAATACAAAATGAAATGAAATTTTAAAAAAAGAAAATACAACAAAATGAAGTTAAAAATATTTAAATTGTAAAATAAAATATGAAATAACAAATAAAACAACATATAAAATGACAAAAATATCATATAAAATAGCAAAAAAAAAAGTAAAACAACATGAAAGAACAAGATACCAAAAAAACAACAACACTGCAAAGAGGCTGGAAATGTCTTTATTGATTTCTGAAAACATTAAAAGTTCAGTGTAATGGTTTTGGATAGGATAACAGATGTTTTAGTTTTTAGCTTTTAGTTTAGTAGTAATAATTATTATACTAATAATTATAATAATTATTTAATTATTATGAAATTTTTAAATTACATATAAAATGAAATAGAAAATTAAATGCTAATTCAAACATCACACACAAAAATGTAAAATAGAGAAAATTTTATTCAAAAAGTTCTGAATAAAATACAGAAATATCCTAGTATAGACCTTTAAAGGAGTATAAAAATAAACATGTTGGTAAACTCGGATCTCAGGATAATGTTGTGGTTGGTCTATAAAAACTGTAATTCTGGCTTTATTTATTGAAGTCTGGGGCCAGATCAGCACCTTTAGGTATCTTTAGGACAAACAAACTGGGAAGAGTTCATACATTTGCTTACTCAGCTACTGTGTGTGTGTGTGTGTGTGTGTGTGTGTGTAGCACTCTGTGGGTGGTAAAAGTGCAGGCTGCCCGTTTTAAGGGAGGGATTATTCTTTTTTTTTCTTTCCTTTGGGACAGGACATCAGTCTGAGAGGAATTTTTACCTTCTGATGTTTTAATCCCCCACTTTCTCTCCATCTCTCCCTCCTCATGCCCCTTTTCTGCTGTCCTCATCAAAATGATGCTTAAGCATCTCTTCAACTCTAAGTAGTTTTGATGGGATTTCAGTCGCTTTGTATTATGTGGGTTTGTGTGCCTGTGAGAGTGTTTATCTCTGTTTGTTTTTACAGACAATGTTCAAAACTCAGCTCTGCAACACAGTATTTATTGAATTTAATCACATTTAATGTGTAAAAGTGTTTTGGAAAAAAATAAATAAATGCACCATTAATTTGGACTGATTATGTATATAATAATTATTAAAGTAAATATGTATATAAATGATATACAAATGTTGTGTGTATGCTGTTTATAGGCAATTCATTCCACAAAAATTCCGCATTTTAACTCTGCTTCCTTAAATTCAAATTAACACACTGTTTGCTTCCGCAATTCAAATTTTGGAATTTAGTTTGAAGATCAACACATTTTTAAATCAATACTGATTGCTGCACAACCCTGAAAAGTGTGTGCGCTGGAGCGAGAATTTAACACACATTTCATATCCAGTTAGTTATTATACAGAGACGAGTAGAACTATATGAGAGGAATTAGAGACAGATCACATCCTTTCTGCCTGACCTGGAAATAAGAGATTCACAGTATGGAATGAAAGAGGGAGAGAGTGAGGACAGCAGAGAGAAAGGAAGTGAGAGGGACGCCAGGGGCAGACTGCTCTAGCACTGCCGCATCGCTTTTGATTTGCATGCTCTATATCTCTGAGCACTTGTATTTGTGTTTTGTGTTGTACAGGCATGAAACTAGAGCAGAGCTATTGTGCTGTGTTCCAGTAACAATGATGAAAGATGATGAGAAAGATGCTTGGATAAATGTACAGTCTTTGCGGGCTATAGACTCTCGGATAGATTCTACTTAAGTTACAAGTGCTCTGTTTCACCACCAGCCTGATTTCAAAGACAGATCAGATAAATGTGCAAAAACAACTGTAGGTATGGGTTGTGGGTCCAAAAGTTTATTCTGTATGCTTGTTTTGGGACAGAATTGCTTAAAAGTACAAGTGAATCATCATTTATCATTTAGACACGTGGTCGCTTGGCATTGTGATACACTGCTGATATTTCACACATTTAAAAGTACTGTAAATTTTCTTCCATGGACATTTGTTTTCTTGCAGTGTACAGGACTCTAATTGCAAAATATTCCATATAAAATTCCATAATCCATCCGTCAGGCAGTAAGCTGTCAGCGTGCATATTACAAGACTCCTACATCAAGCAGACAGTGAGCGTACACACAACATTTCCCACAGATTAACAGACGTCACACTGAAGACCTCAATCAAAATCAGCCGGGCCCTCATATTCATTTTGATTCGATTTGCATATTTCAATTTTAGAACAGAAATTGCTCTGTGATGTTGTTTGGTCAAGTCCCACAAGCCCATCTTGGCGTGTGTGTTTTTGAAATGAATTTTTTTCTCAACCCCAGTTGGCCAGACCTCTCTTTTTCTGCATCACTTGAACGTTTGACTCGATTTGGTGCCTGGACTTGTGTCCCAGGGGCTTTGATGTAAATTGGAGAGAATCTCAGCACTTGGACACTCCGTCTGGGCATCCAGCCTAATGAGTGCAGCTCGGGTCACCTCCGCACCTCTCTCTCTCCTTTTTTGTGTCTTTCTCTCCACCTGCCCTCCCTGCCCTTCTTCTCCATTATCCACCTCTCTGTCTGTCTTCTCTCTGAATTCCATTTTTCATCCTCCACAGTTTTTCTGGGTTTTTTTCTTCAACATCTAAACACACATTCCGTCTGTCCCTTTGTTAGTTGTTGCACTCATCCCATTCATAATACATCTCCCAGAGAAGGAAGACCCATGAAACCAGTGGTTTCCTGCCCTCAATAGACTTGGCCCACATTTTCAGCTTACTGTCAGATGTAATAATGTAGCAGTGTTCTTGCATTAGCATGTCTGGTTAGAAGATGCCCATCAGCTTTGCTGAGCTTAACTGGAGCTTGTGTAATTCGTGAGAAATCACTCTGCCTATAAAGTTGCAGCTAATATGCGGTAATGTGAGGGAATGTACAATTTGCTTATGAGTATTATTCTTGCATTTTCAGCTACACTCCTTAAATATGCACAATCATATATTAAAAATGTAATAATTAGTGTAATAATTTTCTGTCTTTGTGTAGTTGTCATCTTGTCTTTGCTGTTGCCAGATTTAGACAGAATTAATTTCCACCTTGAGTTTTTTTATGATCTTAAATGCTTTAATTTAATGTCATTAAATTAAATTAAATTAAATTAAATTTATTTTTTATTTAATTTAATTTAATTTAATTTTTTAAAGAAACCAGTTCTTTTATTTAGCAAGAATGCATTAAATTGATCAGAAGTGACAGTAAAAATGATGTTTTTTCAACACATCAATAAATGTTTCTTTAGCAGCAAATCAGTATATTAGAACGGTTTTAGGAAGATCTGGAGTAATGATGCTAAAAATTGATCATTGCATCACAAGAATAAATTACATTTCAAAAAATATTTAATAGAAAACTTTTATTTTACATTGTAATAAAATTTCACAATATTACCGTTTTTACTGATGACAAATTTGAATGGAAAAAAACATCCCAGATGTGAAGTTTGACGTAGAAACACATAAAAAGCTGTTGTGAATAGTAATTTTAAGTTAAATAATTACATATTTTCCTGTGATTAAATGTTCCAGTTTGGAATTTAAATCTAAAAAAATGGGGGTTTGTTTTGTTTGGGTTTGTTTGTACAAAAATCGTTATAGCCAAGATAACTAGTCTTTATTCTTCTCTCTGTGTGTATCATAGATTATTTTTCCTTAATGTTCTGAGGGACTTTGTTTGCACAGATCATTTTTATCAGTTGATAAGTCACATCCTGGGACGTCACACTCTGTCTTTTATCAGAGAATGAAACTTTCATCTGCGTTTGTATATTTTTTTCTCATCTTTACTGTCTAAAAAGGAACCAAAAATTGATTTCAGGTTCCTTTTACACTGGCCACTGAAAATAAAATACTTACAGGCCTATATTATGTAATATAACAGCGTAATACCCATAAATAAAGAGGGGGAAATGCCAAGTGGCACATCTTCCTGTCATGTTTCATGTTCTCCATGATGATAAACTCTTTTAATAAGTTGTTTCTGTTTTTAGAATTCATGCTGTGATTCAGACTCCCTGTAGCCGCTCTGTGGCTGTAGTCACAGGTGTTCTTGAGATGATTTATTCATTTGTTTATCCAGGTGGCCTCTGTAGCTTCAGGCTGACCGTGCCAACCTTGCTGCGGGCAGAGCAATGGAGTTTATCGCACAAATGACGGCGTGATCCACCCTTGTGTGTGGTCTGTGTCATTGTAAAGAGGATACTGGCAGGTTTGGAGGGTCCACGGGCAGTTTAGTTGAGACACTAGTCCCAAACACCTGCAGCTTTGTGTGCTGTTTCAGCATGTATTTGTGTATGTGTGTGGATTATGAGGGAGTTGTCTCATGGTAAGGTGCTTTATAAAATATATATATGTGCTGTATTTAAGTGTGACCTCACTTTCACGCTGCGGAGTCAGTTAGAGATAAGAGAGCTGATAATGTCAGCAGGTGTGTGGCTTACGAGAAAGATGGTGAAAGAGGAACTAGATAGATATAGAATAAGATCTAGATATGAACACACAGATCTCACACACTAATGTTTTACAAAAATCTGAGACCATACCTGGTAACCAAATTTAAATTATGGAAGTACTTTTATATTAAATATAACTTTTATATTAAAAATAAACAATAAAACATCATGATGTATAATTTAAGTTATGTATATATTAGATTAGTTATATATTCTTTTATTATCTTTTTAATATTAAATTAATGAACTTTGAACATTGAAATTAGGAGATTGATTTGACCAGTGCAGAATATTAAATTTATTTTACCTTCAAAAACTAAAAAAAAATGTTTGGGTAATCGTCCATTTGTACTATGAAGCGCTGCCCAATCAATTTTGCTGCT
>SCHK01420197.1:2233-17511 GCA_004124795.1 Poropuntius huangchuchieni | reverse complement strand
CATTGTCATGTTAGAATAAAAAAAGGTCCTGTCTAAACTGTGCTGGAAGCACACAATTCCCTAGAATATCATTATATGTTAATGATACATATTAGGAGTACATATTAGTACCTAAAGAGTTCTTTTTAGTACCTAAAGACTACATATCAGTACCTATAAAGTACATATTAGTACCTTTTAAAATGGTACCACCTCAGTAACAGATTTTGTACTTTTTGTATAGTGATATAGTCATTGATTCATCCAGTGTATAGAAAAAATATATAGTTTATATTCATAACAGAGATGAATTTGGTAATATGTATGAGTTTTGAATATTTTTGATTTACTTATTTTTCCAAAAATATATTTTTAAAACACGTAGGCATATATAAAACTCCAATGTATGGAAAAACGTCTATATATGTAGCAGAGATATCAATAAAATATGAAAACTATTATAAATCTTAGGATAGAAAGAAGCTTTTAAAACAAGCATAAATAAAAATAGGCTGCTGGAAGCCCTGTCAGTCCTGCATGTGTCAGATAAACAAATAAGAAAACAACAAGTGCACCTACACAACCTACACACCAACTGGACAGTGAAAACACTATATATACACACCACAGCCTCTGCCAATATCATATGACTCCACTTTACAAATGCTGTTTCAATATTCAGCTAAATATATTGGAGTCTATACAATGTTTCTTGAGGAATTTAATACTTTCATTTAGCAAGAATGCATTAAATTGATCAAAAGTGACAGTAAAAGACTTTTACATTGTACAGAAAATTTCAATTTCAAATCAAAACTTTCTTTTCATCAAAGAATCCTGAAAATTAAAAAGCAAAACTGTTTTCAGCATTGATAATAATCAGAAATGTTTCTTGAGCAGCAAATGATTTCTGAAGGATCACGTGACACTGAAAACTGGAGTAATGATGCTGAAAATTCAGCTTTGATCACAGGAATAAATTACATTTTAAAATATATACATATAGAAAGCTGTAAATGGTAATACTATTTCTTTTGCTGTTTTTACTTTATTTTCAGAGTCTTATCATAAAATATTTAAAAATGCAAGCATCTAATTACTACTCCTCATACTTAATGATTTGATGGTAATGATAACTACTAGATTTGAACAAACTCCTAAAAATCTTAACCCTCATACATTAACGAAACCAAGACATTTGTAACATCCAGGATGCCACAGGACGCTAGCAACAGAATAAGTATATGCCAAGAACCGCGCAGAACACCTTCACAACTGCATAGTATCACACAGGCAACACACAACAGCTTATGAGGTGCACACATTTTATCCATTCTCTTTTTATTTACTAATTGCCCTTTTGGGATGTTGGATATACGTACAGTAGATAAGCTTTGAATAGCATAAAGGCTGTCATTATTTTGCATGTCTCTCTTGTCTGACACACTCAGGTCAGTTCACAGACACATGATGCGTTGATTCAGCTGACATGAGATAACACCTCACACAGCTGTATCAATGCCACCCTCCTGTGGTCAAACAGCACAATAACAAGAGCCAAAGACAGATGAAGTCGAGATCTGAGCACACTTTCAGAGGGATTTTGAAAGACAGTCTTAACCAAAGGATGAGGTTTAAGGTCAAGTTTAGTTTAAACTGTCTTTATTTCAATCCTTTCGTATCTTCATAAGTAGCTAAGAATTCAGACTGAAAACTAGAAATGATGTGCAAAGCTCTGTATGTAGAGCAGAGGTTAAATATAAGTTATTTACTCATCCTCATGTTCTTTAAAACTCAAACTCAAAAATTATTTTTTTTTTCTGTGCAACACAAAAGAGACATTGCATCTCTTTTTTATGTACAAAGATGGTTCTACAGTATTCATTATTCAAATGACAACCATTAGTGTTGTTATTGAAAGTAAAACTTTTAGCAAACAATTTTGGAAACTGAAAAAAAAAGAAAATATAAAAAATGTAAAATCTACAAAATAAAAATGTAAATATAAGTTTAAATGACTAAAACTGAAATAAAATAAAGCTAAATAGAAATAATTAAAAAATAATTAAAAATAAAAGTAATAAAATGACAAAAGTACAAAATGTCTGAAATTTAAACTAAACTAAAAATATAATATAAATCACATTTAAATTATAGCATAAATCTCATAAAAAATAAAGGTTAAACTAAAATGACAAGTGTAACAAAATTACTAAAATTTAAATTAAAATAAATATAATGAAAATATAAAGTAACATTTAAATTAAAAAGAAAAAAGAAAAACGACATGAGTAACAAATTTATGAAAATGTAAACTAAAATTTAAATGAAAATCGAAAATATATAAATAAATATAATTCAAAATGTTAAAAATAAAAAAATAAAACTATTATATTAACAATACTGAAATACCACTTTAATACCAAGCTAAAAAATGACTAAAACTAAAACTAAAATAAAAATAAAGCTAAAAGGAAAAAAGACAAAAGTAATATAATTACTAACATTTAAACTAAGCTAAAATAAGACATGATATAAAATCAATTTTAAAATAAAATGAAAACAGCTAATTCAATTTAATTAAATAAAACTGAAGTACCACTGGACGATTAAAGAAATCTTTGCTCTCTACCAAAGTTCTGAAATCTCATTTGCAATTTAATTTGCAATAAAAGAATAAATTAATAAATAAATAAATTAATTAATTACAATAATAATAATAATAATAATAATAAATCAGAAATAAAACTACAGACATACATACATACATACAGGTTTAATACCATAGATGTCCAACCTAATGAAGACCTAATTTACAGAAACTCTGCAGATCATCTGAATGTATAACTGTGATTTCTTGATTAATCTAACACCATCCATCAGCACACACCTGCTATGTGACTTAAAATAATAATTTATAATTTGGGGTAGCCCTCCACTCTCACTATCTGATGGCACTGCTAATGTAATTAAAGTGAGATTATCGTGTCTGCATGGCACTCCAGATGGCACCGTTCACAAGGCTTGTAGATCAGTGGCCAGTGCTGACAACGCATTTATGTATTCAGCTAACAAATATCCAACAGGGGCTGATGTGTTCTCAACTTTCACATCAAATTTAAGATGACAAATTAGGCCGTGCATACATGCAAATTGCACAACTCCTCAAATATTAATATTGATTAAATTCCATGTGATTAAAAAAAAAAAGGAAATGTTGCAGAGATTCACAATCTACATATACAGCTAGTAAAGCTCTGTGCTCTGTTTACCTGGTAATCCTTCTTAAGAATGAACTGTGGGCTTCATTACACCAATCTCATTAGGTCTATGAGATCTGGGGCATCAAGAGCTTTCACTGTTTTTCCTCAATGGGAAAAACACTCTCTTTATCTGAGACCCACAATCACAATCCCTCTCTTTCACACTCAAACACACCTGGACATACTGTATATAACAGGGTTTTACCCTGTGTAATCAGGTTGTGCTTATATCATTATCTGGAAGCTTTAATACTCAAAATCTGATATAAGAAAATAATTTAGAATATTATTATTCACAGTAATAAATTATGTAACTTCTGGGCCTTTGCTCATATATAAAAGAACAACATATTTAATGGCACAATCACCGAAACTACACTTTTTATGTATAAAAAAAATCATATATAAATTGATATCATGTGCAAATAATTAATTACATGTAAAATCTTATTGGGAAATTATTTATTTATATTATGTTTTGTTTTTTATACGAAACTATGTATTTATTTATTGTACTCACTTATCTTTTATTTTATTTTTTTCCCACTTTTTCTTATAAATAAAATATAATTTTTTATTAAATTAAATTATTTTTGAATAAATTATTAATTTATTGCATGCTTAGTTTAGGCCTATACCTTCTAAATCTTGAATACTCAAGATTTAATCTAACCCGGACTGTTTTGCATTACAGCAATAGTATTGGGCTTTTATTCCGAATATAAAACAGATATTGAATGGCAAACAACTACATCAGCAGCAAAACCACAGAACAAACACACACACACACACACACACACACACACACACACACACACACAGAGAGAGAGAGAGAGAGAGAGAGAGAGCGAGAGCGAGCTACCCCTACCCCTACCTCCTTCCCTTCTCAGTTTCAGTGACTGGTTAGAAATGGCAGCTACTGAGGACCCCTAAACCACTCTGGCAAATTAAGGAGAAATGCGTCGCTCAAAATGGATTAACTCATTAACGGGAATGTCAACAGTCCAGTCGTGAGCTGTAACGACAGACAGAAGAGGATCCAGTGGCGTATATCTTTTCAAACCGCAGAGTCTGTCAGTCTATCTGTGTGAAGTGTATTTGTTGGGGTAAGAGAGACGTCGATTAGCATTAGCGCTGTTAGCTTCGCTGCTGCTTTCGTCTGCCGCTGCCCCTCTCGCAGCCGAGCTTTCGCGCTCTTCCCGCCGCATTCCCTCCCGCTCCACCCCGCTCTGCTCTGACGCGCCGCCGAGGCTTCTGCGGCCTGCTGCTACCGCTGTGTGCCGCAGGTCATGAAAAGCTGCTTTTGTCCGAAAAGGAAGGACGCTGTGCATTTTACAGTTAAGTCAATGTGGCGTTTAATGGTTGAAATGCTTTTTGCACAAATTTCGAGAAGAATAAGGAATATTGAGGACACTTGGGTTAGCTTGTTAGCTCGTCTGGGCTAAGTATAGAATCTCTATGGAGTCTCCTAGCAACCTGCCGGATAATGCTAATGGCTAAAATTGGGCTTCAGCCAAATGATAAAACGCACTATAATGCGAATATTATTTATTCATATCATGGACTCAAGATATTACAACAACGTCAAGATAAGTGTTTGAAATGTGAATTGTTTAGCAGGGTAATAAATGTTGGGTAGTTAATGTTATTGTAAAGAATTGCTTTATGAAATATTACTTGTTTGCTTTGTATCTCGCATAATTTAAACAAAAGCGGAGATATTTAAAGATTATGGAGTATATGAGTATTATTATGGCTATGCATGTTCATTTATTATAGAGAACATTGCTTGTCTACATGGACAATGTCTAATCTGTATGGTAATTAAATTTATGACATTCAGTGTCAGATTTCTGTGAGCATGATTCAGATGTTTGATATACCTATTATGCAGCTTCTGTTCAATTCATTCAAATCACAGAAAGCAAGTGAGTGTGTAAACAGAGGTAATGCTGTAAGAAATAAATGCTGTCTTATGATTTGGCTCTTTGAAAACGTTGAAATTGGATTTTCAGATCAGATTATCACTAAAGTGCCTAATGAATTTGATAAGGCAAGACCTGAAACTGTGTCATTTTGTTATCAAATACTCCAGCATTAGTTAGAATAAATGGCACATTATAACGGCCAGCCAGAATCTGAATGCTGCTGTTGTTTGTGACATATTCGGAGCCGTAGTGGAGCCAAGAGCTTCTCCATATTTGTATGACAATTGTGGATGCGTTTGTGTGTGTATGTATATATATATATATATGGCCTGAATTTATTCCAAATTTGCGTCACTGTTGTTGACTTACTTCATTTTGTGTAGCACATGAGCTGTTCTGATTTTGTCTCAGAAATGAAAATATCCTATAGTTGTTGTCCTCTAATGTTAAAACCATTGTTAATACATTTTATTAGTTTCCCATGACAGTGTTTGCTTGAGCCACCTGTGCAAACAAACATGTTTTCTTAGGTGGAGTAAACTTGAGCAAGCAATGAAACAAACATGCCCTGCATGTGTTATCCTTCTGGTACAGTTGTGAATGTAGATCAGATTTTTACTTGGCCTGTAAATATTTTCTCTGGCCCTGAAGCAACCTTTTTGTCCACATATTTTTAGCATTTACATTTAGCAGCTGATTTTATCCAAAGTCACATACCGAAGTGTAGCAAAAGCAGTTCATCAAAGAGAAAAAATATTTGTACTATACAGTGCCAGGTTTATTAGACAACTACATTTTAATGGTTTAATTAAATTTTAATTATCAAAAAGCATTGAATTCACAAAATTATAACAACTTAATAATGTATTTTACTGTTTTCTACAAAAATAGGGCTCTATAAAATGTTTTATATTTTCAGAAATTAGTTTATTCATTCTAGATTTATGATTTAATAGAAATGTATTATAAATGGTGATAATCAAATTGAAGGCATAAACAATTTTATTTATCCTTTAAAATGTAATCAAATGAAAATGAAACATTTTATTTTTGGCAAACAAAGTGCTGCACAACAGGGATTTACTGTTAAAATGAACAGTGATTAAGAACAATTATGCCATTTATTCGTAGACATGCAGAACATGCAGATTTCATATCTAAATAGTATTTTTATAGTTTAATATTCACAGACACTAGTCCATATTGCTTTGATTAATTGTACATCCCTTCTTTTTGTGTATCCATCCAAAATTCCAAATTCCGTGACTTTACACATTATGGAGTAAATTCCAATTTTGTGACTGGATTCGATTCCATCCATGTTTTCAGCATTGCGGAAATCATAGGGCCCTAAATATGCACATCTGCAAACTAAATTGCAGCATAAATGCAGCAGTGCTCTGATTGGCTGAGTGAAGCTTATGTAAACTGGCCCAAACTTCTCTCACGCTGGCTCCGGGCCATCCTTATTGTTGAGCCCTGAAATATCTTCCAGACAGTGTGTTGACAGTGCCAGCGTCTGTGCCATCTGAGGCTGCTCTGTCCTCCTGGCAGATGAGTGATATGAAAGCAGATCTGCCCCTAATGTCCGAAGGACATCTCAGAGCCTGTCCTGCTCATGTTCCAGGAAGCTCGCACCCGTTCTTTATAATAATTGCTTTGATGTGTGTTTGGTTATGAAGAATCATCATATATACTGTTTACACGTAGCTGGTTGAAATACCAGTTTACACCTGCATGAATTTTGCTTCCATGTGATTTATCTAATAAGTTTTTCCATTTAACCTGTCATTTCCTTTTGATTTTTGGGGTGGGGATAGGAAAAAGCTTATTGCTAATACCAATGTAATTCTCCCAGCATTTGATTGTTTAATAGGGCTATGTCGATTCAAGAATATGTCTTGCCTGCATCACATGTTTGCATAAATTTTTGTCTGTCTGAACAAGTTCAATCTGACAGCAGATTCTAAATATACTGTTCAAATGTACTAAACTTTCCAGTCCAAATTAAGTTACTTAAGTATGATACTTGCACTAGTTTTAATCAACTGGAATGAATCCAACTCCATTTTAGATTCTGAAAGTTCTATTTTTGAACCCGAAAATTTGCAGTGCGATTCTTATGTTCATTTATATGTGCATTGCACGGATTCCAAACAAAATGCATACATAGTGCAAGTATAATTGTGAATCTTGCCTTGATTGCAAGATTTCTAAAATCAAAGCTGGCTTTTATGTCAAAGGTGTTTTTTTTTTTAGCACATTCAGTCTTCTCCGCTGACCAGTTTGTGAAGCACATTTGTAAGTCAACACAACGTATCTCAACCCTGCTCATGTGCACAAGATCATTTTGAATCCGACTGAGAATATAGGACTTGAGCATTTACATGCTTAATTTTTTCTTGTCGATCGATTATTTCAGGTCTACACCATTCTTTTCAATCCAATCGAAATTTCATTTGGATCAAACATAATTGGATCAGTTAAGGTGTTTGCATTAAGGCTTGGTTCAATTTGATTGAATCATCAGTCCGATTCTAAGCAGATTATTGTGGTGCATGACAACATTGCATGAACATCACAGATGATTGAATTGTTTACACAAAGCCTTTTTTTATCCAAATTGAGCCATCAATCCAATTATAAACCTGACTGTGTGCATGTAAACATAGATATTTACATGTGCAATTGCAGGTGTTTACATGAAGACTTTTTAGTTCGCTTATCAATCAGATTATAAGAAGATTATTAGGTTTCATGTAAATTTAAACACTGTGCATTTTGACATTGATCCAGCTTGGTGTAATCTAGTTAGTAATTAGTGACAGTGCTGGTGGATCAGTAAAATCAGCACGCTCGTTCTGCTGATTCTGGTTGTCCTAGGACGCCTTGCTGATTAAACTAGTTTGGAGGCCTGATGTGCACAGCGGTAGACCAGCACAGCGTCTGAAACTCTGTGCTGCTGACCAGCAATGCTGTCCATATAAATCATATGCTCCATATATCAGAATATCAATGAGTTACGAATGAATGACTGGCTCAATAATAATAATAAATGGATGTTGGAAGAATTCCACCATTTACCTCTCTCTTTGGCTGATGGATTCTGCAAACTACATTTCTTCTCATTTAAGTTTGAAATAATGATGTGGCTCGATTGAAAAAGTTTCATTTTAATTTGGTGTTTGCATTATCCTGGAGAGGTAACGAGCCTCCACAAGCTTTCATGATTGAGGTTGCCAGATTTCAAGAGTTAATCTGCCAATCAGAGCCTTTTACTTAAATTGATACATTTTCTCCTAAGTGCTTTATTTAATCTTCCCGACCTGGCAACCATGCCACTTAACCATTATCATGCAGCCCTACATCGTACATCCCATCTCCTTTATCCCAGTCTTCACTGAAGCTTTGAAGATTTTTCAGGCTCAGAACAGCCTTTTTTGGGGTAAAAGCAGACCTGGTTGGGCACATTATAAGTCGAAAAGGGGTTTATGAAATCTCAGTGTTATCAGTTATTTAGGATGTTTTGCAGCCTTGAAGTTTTTTTATTAAGAAACAAATTCTGCAGTTTCCTTTTCTGTAAGAACTGCATTCCTTCCCTGTTCACGAATGCAGTCTATTCCTGTTTGGTTTCCTCACTGTCGACTCCAGGGATCATCATGTCACACCTCTTTTTAACACTCTCTCTTGGCTCTGGCAGAGTTCTCACATGCTCTCAGTTTGATCTCGCTCTCTTTCTTCGCCGCTGTCTGCTGTTTGCCCTGCTGCAAGCTGCTTCCATGCGCACCAGCGATTTGACACAGCTTCTTTGTGGCTTGTTTGGGAGATCGCGGAGGGCAGGCCCGGTTGCCAAGGTGCCTCCAAAGCGCTTAGCTCCATCTAAAGACTGCGTTTCATTTGTATTCAACTGCACAACTCCTCAGATGCTCAAACAAACCCTGACTCCAAATCAGTTGATTTGTGAAATGTCTCCTGATGAAAACAAACGCAGCATGATGGAGACGTTACCAGAACGCCTCCAGAATGTGCCTCTTGTGTTCATCACACACAGTTTTTTTCCTCAGCTCTCGTTTAATCTGTTGATCTGTGGTAGACATTCAAGGTCCCCTGTTTACATTTTAGAGGAACTTGCAAGTTCTTGTTCATTATGTGAGTTCAGATGGTCTGGAAGTGTGTTTTCTTATCTCAAAGAGAATAAACAGACTTCATTATCAGAATCTAGCTAATTGTAATGGTCTTGAATTAGGATTTTCTTCTTTGATGTAGTCAGTGTGTTAGATTAGAGGAGTAGCTGATAAGGAAAGGCTATATAAAGTCTTGCTCAACTGGCTCAGTGTTTCATCCCCACCCTCTTGTGCTTTTCCCGCTAGACTTTTTTTTTTTTTTTTATTCTCTAGAACATTGTTCTCTGTTCAAACATGTCTTGCACACAGTGGCTTGGTTTCATTTGTCAGTTTGTCTTCGTCTTTTGGCGGTGCCGTCATGTTTTATTCTGCTCTGTGTTGTCACACTGAGATGTATTTGGGTATCGGCTTGTGTAAATGTGAATATTACAGTAAGTGCGTTCTCAGAAAAAAAAAAAAGTAGTAAAAAGTACAAAAGTTTTAAAAAGTAGCTCTTCTGCACATTATTTACCCCTAAAAGATGCATATTGCTAATTTAAAGTACGTATTAGCACTATGGCTGTGCAGATAATCGAATTTGGTTATCATGCGCATCTCGTAAAGTAAAGCCAGTTCTGTGATTAGTAGTAAATCTCTATCGCCTGCTTTAAAATGGAGTGGCATTTACTACACAGAGCCGTAGTTCACTGACAAGCTACGCAATATGGCGTTCATAATCGAATGCGATTCATCTGCGATTATGAACACGATATTGCATAGCTTGTAGTAAATGCCTCTTCATTTGAAAGCAGGTGATGGAGATTTACTACTAATCACAGAACCGGCTCTACTGACGAGATGCGCATGATAGTCGCTTCCGATTATTTGCACAGCCTTAATTAGCACATAAGCACATATTAGTACCTTTTGAAAAATTACACTTTTGTACGTTTTTTTCTGAGTGTTTTAATGTTCAAAGTGTTTCAATGTTTGCTAGCAAACAATATAGGCTATATTTGGCGTCATTTTATGATCTAAGAGAACCTTTTAAAGTGCCATCAATGCGGTGAAGCCTTACTAAATTTAAATAAAAAATTGAATCATGGAAAGTAGTTGTGCCATACAAGCTTTTGTGTTTTTTGAGTGTATAGATGATCTGTGTGTTTGGGTGGTTTTAAACAATTGTATGAAAATTGTGGTAATATGTTGTTGCTTATAATGATTCAAATCATTTATTTTCCATTTCGAAATCTTTAAGTAAATATTGAGTTCATGTGGTTTATGTGTCGCAGTTCATTTAATAATAACAGCTTTACATTTTTGTATTGATTGCATGTCAATAGAAACTAAAGGGTCCACAAATCGTAATGTTTTCACTTGTAATTGCTTTCAAGTTAGACCTGTCTCCTTTTCAGTCTCTGCAATTTATCACATTGCAGGTATTATTTAACAATTGCTATAAGGTATAATGACAGATAAAAATGGCACTTTGTACATTTTACATTACATTTTACTGAAAAATGGAAATCCCCAGTTCATTCCTATGGGATGTTCTGAGTTGTCGACCATAACCAAGGGAGGCGGAGTCTAACAAAGAATAAATTCATCTGCTTTTGTAGACAAAACAAACACGGATCCGACATGTTCTGTCAAGTGGTTTGTTGTTTAGCATGTAAATGTTTTAACGCTCCTGTCTCCTCAGAATTCCTCCATGATGCCTGAGGTGCGAGACCTTTCAGACGCCCTGCCAGAGATGCCCATGGACCCGATCACTGGCGTAGGGGTTGTGGCCTCGAGAAACAGAGCTCCCACCGGCTATGATGTGGTGAGTGTCCGACACAGTACACTCATACAGATAATGTAGGAAGTGCTTTAGAAAGTAAAACTCTTTGTTCCTCCAAAGCGTTTGTCAAGAAATGACATCTGTTAGGAAGTTCTTCTAGTTCCTTTGGGGTTTGGGTTAGTCCCTAGTATGCTGTTTCTGCATGAGAAGCTATGGCTGTGTTTAAAAACCTAGTGAACTGCCCACCTAGAAGGCATTTTTGTGATAGATAAACATGGGTTTTTCAGGGCCATTATGATGCTAATATTAATATTTTACATTTAGCAGATGCTTTTATCCAAATTTTATCCACTGTATTTTTCAAGTGACAGTAAAATCTTGTATAATGTTACACGTTTAAATAAATACTTTTTTTTTTTTTTACTTACTTTTTATTATTCAAAAAATTCTGGAAAAGAAATTTAGCATAGTTTCCACAGAAGTATGAAGACGCACAACTGTTTTCAACATTAATAGTAATAAAAAAGGTTTCTTGAGCAGCAAATTAGCATATTAGAATGATTTCTGAAGGATTTCAAGAGAAGTGACGCTGTAAATTCAGCTTTGCATCACAGAAATAAATTATATTTAAAAGTGTGTAGTATAAATAGTTAATTGAAATTGTAATATTATTTCACAGTTGTAATCTTACTGACTTCATTCTCAAACTAGCTTACATACCAGCAAAATAACCCAATGTGTTCAGTGTATGTATGACCACCCTGTCTGCTGACTAGATGGGCAGCTCAGTAGGTTTTCAAACACTGTCGTTCTAGCAATGTACAATGTACAAAACAGTTAATATGTCTGTCATATTTCGGTCTTATGAGGCACCTGGTCTGTGCTGATGGGTAAAACAGACTTATTTGAGTGCTGTAACATGGCAGGCCTTGTGGAATTGTTGGTACGTAATACAAGAACGATGCTGGAAGCATTCCACTGGGGTTTTAGAGTTGGTATCAACAAAGAGGCCTGTAGATCTGCTCACAAACCATGTTGATCTCAGTTGCAGAAAACCCAGATCACGGTGGCCTCAGTTCAAAGGCGTTCACAGGAGAAACTCGATCTGTATGTGGGGCGCTTGTTTTCCCAGCACCTGACTTTTAAATGCACATAGGCTTTGCCGGCGAGATCTATGTAATCATACCACCAGAAATGTCAAGGGGACCTAAGAGACGTCTTTAAGAAAGTGTTTGCGTGCAGTATCAGCATTGTGTTCTATTGTAACATCTGTTTTATTTAGTAAGAAAACCTTTTGGGAAAAGGCCACAGCATAGCTTCGTGATTAATGATGCACCTTATTAATAGCCCGACACGAACGTCACCTCGCACCCTAGAAAGTACACTTCTGATCACAGGCCCAGCTGCTGACGTTTTGCGCCATTAAAACATTTTTGCACCCTTGCATTTGCATGTTTTTTAGTACGAACTCACACATGATCTGTACTTTGGCAGCAGAAGAGGCAGAGGGGTTGTTGTGTTTCCTTTGGCTGTCCCAGTCATTGTCGTCACTCCAGCGCAGAGCTTAACAATGCTTCCTGTGTGGATTGCGAGAGTGTGTGAAAGCGCGGTCTGTTGATAGCACCCATTCCATCCCCAAATGTCTTCTCAAATCGCAGAAACACTGTAGTCTACACGCAAAGCATCAGAGGGAGAGAGAGTAATCTGTTGTTTCCAGCACTAACAGTGAGCTTCTTTCTGTCTGTTCAGTATCAAACTACAGAAGTCTGAGGTTTGACCCTTGGACAACCTCTAAAGTCTGAGCTCTTCGCTGACTTTATTGACTCATCACTTTTCAAATATCCTTTCAAGTCGACTTTTAATTGATTAAAGTGATTGTGGGTTTGTCTGTTTACAGTGAAATGCCTTAAAGATAGGCATAATTGTTTCAATAATCATCCAATTAAATATGTTGGATCAAATATTATGAATGTTATGAGGGTTCTTCTAGACCTGTGCAGCACTAATGATTAATTAAGTCAAATAATGGTACATTTAAAGCCAGTTTGGGATTATTATTATTATTATAATAACTGGCTTTGAAAACGCCATTAATTAGTTGAAAACACCATTAAAAAAAGTAAAATTTTAAACAGAAAATTAGTACCAGAATAAAAATATTTTAGAACCCTAGAACCATTATTAGTATTATTAAAGTCAAGTATAATAATAATAATAATACTTATTATTTAGTAACTTCTGGTTATATCTACAGAGAAATCCGCTGATACTGAGCAGGTCAATGAAAAAGCAATTTTACCATTTTATTACAACAGGAAACTGGAAGCCTTGACTTTACCTTTAATACTGCTCTCTTAGCCGCTGGCCTTGCATTTATGTTTCCCTCTTTTTTAAACTATTTTTGCATTATGCTGTGAGCTCTGACCTGGAAAAAAACAAGGGCAGCAACTTGTATCACAAAGCAAGTGGGTAATGGGCGGAGAGTCTGAAGACAAAACAATCTTTCCGGATCTATGTTATCGGGTCTATATGTGAAATTGTTTTGCACATTTGGTATTTTTTTTCTAAATTAATAGAACATTTTTCCTGGAAACATTATCATCTGCATAACAATTTGTATTAAAAGTTGAAATTAAAATAAATGTATATTTTTGTCATTTAATTTGTAATGTAATTGATCATTTATCTGCATTATAATGTGAGCGAGAGAAGTTTCATGAAAATGTACATGAATTTGAGAACGTCTTAGTGTTTGGATTGTGTCTCTTTTGTTTAATGACATGAACAAAACCTGATGATCACATTCTCCAGCATGATTTGAGGCGTTTCAAAGAGCATTTTAGCTTCAGAGAAATCAAGAACCATCATCAAGGTCACAAATTTCTTCACATTTCAGTCACTTAGAAATAGTGTCAAATCTGAAATATTGCTTATTAATTTCTTCAACTTGCAGATTTCTCTTATTGTATTGTATTTCATATTATACTCTTATTCTCATGTTGTTTCGTGTGGCCAGAGGAGAACTGGCTCTCCGACTGAGTGGTTTCTCCCACAGTTTTTTTTTTTTTTTTCCCCTCCATTTCTGTCACTGATGGAGTTTGGGTTCCTTGCCACCGTCACCTTTTGGCTTGCTTAGTTGGGGACCCTTAATACTGGCAATATTTCAACTTTATTCCACAGTCAGAGAACAGTGAGAACATCACTGAATCAACAATGAACTGACTCTACCTGAAAAACTGTTTTCCTCATTTTAGAGCTGAATTGAATTTTGTTTGCATTATTGAAACGTTATTATCTTGTTTAACTCTGTAAAGCTGCTTTGATACAATCCATTGCATAAAGTCTATTTAGTGTATACATGAGTGCACTTTCATGTCCAGTCCTAGGACTTAATGCTGTGTCATTTCAGATCTAGCAGCTCAGTGTTTGTGGTGTTTTCGAGCGGCTCGTGGGAAGCCAGTTGCCATGGCACAACTGATGGGCGGCTGTTTGTGTGGGTGGCTCAAGCTGTTAATTGAGCAATCATGTGTGTTGACTGCTGTTGAGATGGACATCAGCTAGTGCTAACCAGATTTTAGAGAGAGAACTTCTCAAAAAAGGTTTTAATAGCCATTCTGAGAGGTTGATCTGTTGAGGGTAGGAATTTCCCAGAAGCCCCCAAAGAAGCTAATTAAAGGACATTTCTAAATGACCAGCCTACTTTAGAATCCTTAATTAGGGATACTTTTTGGACTAAATCAGGTCTGTTTTCTGTTGATTATTAACACAAATGAAAGTTTTGTGATGTATTGACTGCTATACTGCATGAATTAATTTTATTTTATTTTTTTCTTTAAGTAGTTCTTTACTCCGGTAAACCAAAAGAATCAAACAAGTGACCTTCAGCAAACTGGGGGAAAAAACACTTTTATAATACTTAATCAAATCAAATCTTTTCATTCCTTTAGGTTGCACAAACCACAGATGGGATTGATGCAGACTTGTGGAAAGACGGCCTGTTCAAATCCAAGGTGACCCGCTATCTGTGCTTCACCAGGGCTTTCTCCAAAGAGAACGTGAGTCATTTCTTCAGCTCTTTATCAGAAAATTGAGGAGATTTCTTTGAAGTATTCTAGTCATAGATGCTGATTTGTTAATATAGAGTTCCTGTGATGCCTTTAGACAGATGCTTAATTATTTAATTATTAAAAAACATTTAAATTAAAATGTATGACCTATATAT
>SCHK01420188.1:0-13204 GCA_004124795.1 Poropuntius huangchuchieni | reverse complement strand
TTTTTGAAAATGGTTGCTCAAATTGATTCCACCAGATAGGAACAGTCCAGGAAAAGGTCAGCGAGAGTGATTTTTGTGCCTCTTCGGGATGGCAACACAAAGTTTGAACTAGTGAGTTTAGGTAAATTGGTGCAGCGCCAATTGTTATCTTGTAGGCAAACATCAGTACCTTGAATTTAATGCGAGCGGCTATTGGCAGCCAGTGTAAATTAATGAAGAGAGGTGTAGCGTGAGCTTTTTTCGGCTCGTTAAAGACCACTCTCACTGTTACGTTGAGTATCAGAGGCTTGATAGTACATGCCCGATTTAATATAATATTGTTGGAGATATAAAGTTTATTTCTAAATTGATTTTATTTAAAGGTTTGGTCTCTTTTTTTAAATACCAGTCCTAAAGACTAAACAATTGTTGCAAAAAATCATAGAAATTGTAAAACTAGTCGAAACAAGAAATAATGTTGCAGAAAATGCGTTTTGCAGAATAAAGTTGCGATTTTGAGAAGTAGCTACAGTTATTCTTAGTTAATGCTTAAGTTTTTTGAAAGACTAAACCTAAAGCATACAGAATACATTTACAGTTGTGCAAATAAATAAAGAATTAAACAAATAAACCTAAATTTAAAACTAAAATTAATTGATTTAAAAAAAAAACGCAATTGTGGGAAATAAATGCGCTTTTTTTTTTTGACTAAACCTAAAGCATAGAGAGGATATGTACAATTGTGCAAGTAAATAAATACATAGACAGACATAAAAATAAAACAAAAATCACAATTGTAGGAATTAATTACAAGAAATTAGATCAAAGAAATGAGAAATTCGCAATTGACAGATAAAGTAGCGTATATGATAAACAGTCGCAATTGCAAGAAATAAAGTTGCAATTGTGAGATAAATTATTGTTGCATTTTTGAGGAATAGTTACAGTTGACATTGATTAATGGTTTTCCCTTAAACATGAAAGTTTGTAGAGACTAAATCTAAAGACTAAAGAACAAATTTGCAGTTGCGTGAAAAAAAAAAAACAGTTGGGAAATAAAATTGCAATTATGAAACATTTTTCAAGAAACCGTTTCAATAACAAGAAATAACGTTGCAATTGTGAGATATAACATTGCCGTTGTACAAAATAAAAGTTTCAGTTTTGAGAAGTAGTTACAGTTGACCTTAATTCAAGGTTTTTCCTTAACCTTGAAGTTATCTAAAGACATTTAGGCAATGAGAGAGTATTGCTTGGGTGTTCTGATTAGGAACACTATTTTCATATTGCAGATAAAAATCCAGACCAGAATATCCGTAGCCACACCTTAGCAACAACATTCTAGCGCCATGGCAGCGAATTTCGCACAGACGAGCAGCACTCACGGTTTCTTCAGAAAATGCAGAACTAGTTTTTTATTTGTAGTAGTAGAAGACGCATTTGATTTAGACCCACTAGCGTTTTCGTCATCATAACCACGGGGCGCTGCATGTGTTACGGCCGCGTTCTCTGACACCCAGAGAGAGAGAGGGACATGGAGAAAGAAGAAGCAGGACTTAATTGGGGTTTGGGGGTACAGTGAACACTGACCTGTGGGGAGATTGGGTTTGAACGTGTCACTGAGATCTCGGTGCCGTCAGCATGGTGGCTCTGCCAGTCTCTGTCTCTCTTTCTCTCTCTTTCCTCACACACACACAATCACACACTTCTCCCCTGCTGGAGACAGTTCCATAGCGCCGTGTAGACCTGCTGGCTGGCAGAATTTTTAAAGAGCATGGAGGTTTAAAGACAGAAACCCCTGGGGAGGAATCCCACCAGCTTGGAGAGAGAAAAGGGGGAGTTTGCTGTCTCTCGCTCTCTCTTTCTCTATTCCTGTCTTTCTCTCACCTTATCTCTCTTTTCTCTGTCTCCGTCTGTCTGCCTGGATGCCTGCCTGTCTGTATCTCTCAGTTCTCTTGCTTTCTCTCTCTATCCTTCCTTCTATCTCTTTCTCTCCTTTTCTTTCTCCCTCTATTTCTCGCCACATATCTCTCACACCCCCCTCCCTCCTTCATCCCGGTATTGACAGAATGAAGAAATGCTTTTCACTCGCTCATCCGGAGCACCGCTTAGTTCCCACTCACAACATCTTTCTCTCTCCCTTTTCTTTTTCTCTCTTTTTCTCTCTCCCTCCCATTCTTGTCTTGCTGTTCCCATCTAAATATTCAGCTCTAACATTCACATCACCTAGTAACATTGGCTACGTTCATGCTGCAGCTGAATGTGGCCCGAATTGGATTTTTTTTCTTTCTTTTTTTTTCCTCACAGATGTGACACAGATCAGTTTTTTTTTTTTTTTTTTTTCATGGAAGCCCAGTCAAAAATAAAATGTGTAGTTTTGGGAAAGTCATGGTAACGAAACATAGTCACAATTGTTCGATAAAGTAGCATGTGTAAGAAATAGCTGCAATAATTAGAAATTAGGTATATCTGTGAGATAAAAAGTCACAATTGTACAACATAAAGTTAAAATAGTGTACTATAGTTCTAGTAGTTACATAATTACAGTTATAGTTGTGGAAAATAACATTGCTTTTGTACAAAATAGTTTCAGTTGTGCAAAGTAAAGTGAGAAAGTTACAGTTATGAGACGTGAAGTTGAATCATTAAAAATTACCAGAAATAGCTGAAACAAGTGGCAGAAGGAATGGGATGTTTATAAAACTAGTAAGTTATATGAGATAAACCCTAGTATTAAAAGAAGTGTTTTTCATCATTTTAAATCAAGGCACGACCAAGTTGTCAATACTAGGTGCCGACTTGGACACTTAAGACTTACGCATGGGTTTTTATTGATAGCTGAAGCTCCTCCATCATGTCTCTCGTGTCAGGTTCCTCTGACTATTGAACACATTTTGTTGGACTGTAATTTTTATGATACTGCAAGGAAACGTTTTTACTCAGAAACATGTTTACATGGGATTTTTCATAATGTGTCACCTGAATGTGTTTTAAATTTCTTGTCTTATGTAAAGTTAAAAATGCTTTATATAGTATAGTAATTTTTATTGTTTGTGATGATGACTTTGTGTTTCGCCACAAATATAGCCTTAGATGCTGGAGTGGCGTTAAGAAATAAACAAACAAACCAGAAATAGCTGTAATTGTGAGTTGAAAAGTCACAATTGTTATCGTCATGTTATTTTTTGGAAACAGGCATTTATAGTTTTTGCATGACAGTTTGAAAGAACAAAAATAACAATGAATATGGCATTTAAAATAAATCCAATCTGCCAGTTAGGAAAAAAATAGGTTGCAGTAATGTGAAATTTGTCAATGTCAATTGTTAAAGTAGTTTATTATTAGTAATTGTTAAATTGGTGATGTAGCATTCATGAGAAACAGCTGCAGCTGTGCAAAATATAGTTACAATTTTGAAACATAACAACTACTGTGCAAAAAATAAAATTGCAATTGTGCAAAGTAGGTTTGCAGTTGTGGAAAATAGTCGTAATTGTGCAAAATGAAGTTGCAATTGAGAAGTAGTTGTAATTTGGACAAATTCTGGCTTTTTTCCTCCCATTTAAATCTAATCTGGTCCAATTTGATTTCAAATGAATTGCAATAAATCTTTTTTTTTTTTTTTTCAATTAATGCATTAATCTAAATACTGGATGTTCATTGCAATTGCACTTTTGAAAGCAACTTTGTAGACGTCCTCAGGTATTTGAAGACCCAGTGTCTGTTGTGGTTTCACCATTTCTGGCTCTGATCGTGCACCCATAGCATCAAAATCGGGCAGTTTGGCTCGGGGTATGAACGTCATCATTATGCAGAAGCCGCGTGAAGCAGCACATCCCCTGATATCTGCTGCTGATGCCAGTGCTGGATCTTCTGCTCCCATCCAGCACAGGAGAAGCTCCCTTCCTCTGCAGGGAGTTCAGGGAGGGAGCGGTAGTGTCTCCCGGTAGCGTGGGGTGGTAATAAATGCTGCTGGTGGAGGAGAGAGAGATAGTGATAGAGGAGAAGCTGTGATTGCAGGCCTCCGCAGTGGGACCAGGGGGGAATGGAGACTGCTGTCTCATTGAGTGATATCCCTGTCTCAACAGTAAATAAATAATGCAGCCTGCAGAGTTCACCCTGCCTCCTCCAGTGAGTTGTAAATGCATTAGCTGTTTTATATTCTTTTGTCTTGGGAAAATGGTTGGGAGGGAGGCAGGGAAAGGGGAAAAAACAGTACAACCAAACAACAGGAACGATAGCAACTCACGTTACACCTCTTCACACGATCCGACTCTCCTCCCAGAGCTCGCTTTGGTATAGTCCCCTGATCACTTGGATGAATAGTAATAAAACGGTGAGAGAAAAAGGTGTGTAATGCACATGCGTATACCGAGATTTAGAGCTACTAAAACCTTGAGGCGAATCGGGAGAATATTTCGCTTGGATGCCAATGGATATGAATGGCTTTGAAAATCACTTGAAGTCAATGTGAAATCAAATCAGTTTCTGGTACTTTTAGTATTTACGTTCAATCTAAACTGACTTTCTTGTTTCTTGTTTGACGATTCACGCAGAAAATGGAAATTTTGTCATTTGCATACCTTCGTGTCAATCTAAACCTGTCTGACTGACTTCTGCAGAACGCATGTTTAGGCCCATACAATGAAAGTCAATGGGGTCCAGTCTTGTTGTTTTGGACCCCATTCTTGAAAATACCCTCCTTTGTTTTCCCCTTTTTAGTTAAAATGGCGTTCGCAGTACTTAATTTTATGTTGAAATTGAACAGTTTCATTGGTCCTAATTATGGCTTTAGACCGTTTTAATTGCGTTATGAATGCATTCGTTCAGCTGCATGTTGTAACAAATATCGCCTAGTAATTCGTCTAGTCCAAATGTTATTTCCAGTGTGAACTCCATTGCAAGTTCCTGTCACACAACTCGGATTGACAGCAGGGACCAGCGCTGACTGGCGTCAAGCGGGCCAGACCCGCGACAACTTCTGCATCTGCGAAGGAGACAATTTTATTTGCGTCGCATCCGTTTGCATACGCTCCTGCAAAAGCGTGGCGCAGCTTGGCATAAACACTCGGGGGGAAGCGCCTATAGGAGTTAATGATAGTAGCAGTCACATACGGCGGCATCAGGCTTGCGTACGCATGACAGCTTTACTGCCGTACAGTCATCCGCCGCGCCACGACACGGCGAGGATGTTTCTGCCGCTGCCAACGTTCCTCTCTCGCCTGCCAGAGCCTTCAATCTCCTCGCCGCTCTCTGTATCACATACTAACTCTCTCACTCTGTCTTCCCCCATCAGCACCGCCACCTCCCACAGAGAAAAACAGCAACCAGTCATCATCCGCGCCTGCATATATACGCAAACAAAAACACTACACCCTCGCACATACACACACGCTGAACGATTAATTTCGTTTTAAAGGGCATGTATGGGTATGGAAGCTACGCAGCTGCCCTCAAACACACCCGCACCGTTCATTTGAATGGTCGCAGCTTGTTATACTTGGATCACTGGCAGTTCCCCATGGCTAGTCTGCAGTGCAGGACTGGCCAGACGTGGCTAACCCATATGGCTATGGAAATCCATATGCTGCTGGTGCTAGGACTCTCCCTCTGGGGCTGTGCGGGAAGGTAAAACCCCAAAGGCTAGGCATCTTTTTGCCCCCCTTCCTATCCTGCCCGCACCTCCTCTAAACCCCTGGTGCTGCTTAGCCATTGTTCCCACAATCTGCCGTCACCTCAGTCGTCCCCACACCTCAAGCGAAACGATCAATGAGCTAATGGCCGCTAATTATTTTAGCCTCTGATCACCCTCCCATTTACGTCAGCTTGATGTCGTTTCCCTTTAAATCCGTTCGTTTGCCAGCTACTGTTCTGCATAATGAATAATTATTTCATTAATTTGCTCTACAAAATAGTGCAGTTTGTTTAAAAAAAAAAAGTTTTTTGTCTTCTAATCAATTCAGGATTTTCGTCTGTCAGACAAAAATCATGAGAAAAATCCCTTAAATTTACAGAATGGCATCGAGATGTTGAGACAATATGCAGCTACCAAGCAACCACTTAGCAACGCAATTTAATTAAAACATTTGGCAGTGCACTAAAGTTGAAATATTTTCGTTTGGGGATTCGTTTGTCAGCTATTGTTCTACTTAACGAATATTTAGTNTAGCAACGCAATTTAATTAAAACATTTGGCAGTGCACTAAAAGTTGAAATATTTTCGTTTGTGGATTCGTTTTTTTCAGCTACTGTTCTACTTAACGAATATTTAGGTGAAATGAGAAACTGTCATCTGATTAGCAAAGTTTGCGCTACAAACCATGGAGGTTGAGTAAAGGTGCGCTTTTACGTTTATAAACAATTGCACTTTCGTCTGGCGGACGAATTTCTTAGATTTACATTAGAGCTATATCTAGGGACTAGAATATCATGGAAGTGTGGAGTTGGGCTTTTTTTTTGACTTGAGACAATACTTTGCCACCTAGCAACCATTTAGTAATATAATAAAAAAAGAATTGAATTATGCATTCGTTTGCTCATTTGTTTGCCAGCTACTTTTCTGCTTAATGAATATTTTTTTCAAACTGAGCTATTTGATCTGATTAACAGTTTGTACGACGAACCATGCAATTTGTTGAGAAAAGGTGTGTGTTTACTTTTATAATCAATTGCACTTATGGTTTTCGTCTGGCAGACAAAAAACTGGTGGAAAATCCATTAGACTTATAGAGAATATCAGAGACATGGAGTTGAGCTTTTTTGACTTAAGACAATACGCAACCATGAAAACACTTTAGCAAATATTTAAGCTAATTAAAAATACATTTGTTTGCAAGCTTTTGTTTGGTTTTACAAGTTTTTTTTATTGAATTTCGTTGGATTAACACACATAATCCCTCAGATCAAGCAGTTTGTTAAGAATAAAGTGTGCTTTTAGTTTTTAAATCAGTTGCACTTACATTTTTTGTTTGGCAGACAAAAATAAAAGATTTGCATATTATGTCACATAATCCTCTTTATTACCTCATAACCATTAATTAAGGCTTATCTTTGAATTAAATGTGTTTAACTAATATCAGTTAGTGAACAGTAACACAATTTGAATGGCTCTTAACGTCTTTTGTTTCGTTTCGTTCTAGGAGGTCCTGCAGACAGTGCCTAAGTTCTGCTTCCCATTTGACGTCGAAAGGTAGGACGTCCTTCATGCTTCCGGAAAATAAGTTAATCGATGTGTGAATTGGGAAAATGAGGATGTTTGTTTATCCAACACGCTTTCGCACACGCACAAGAGGCAGTCGTAAATGACTCACAGGGTGGAGCCGCACTCCTCCTTTGCTTCTACTTCTGTTTCTAATGTCAGACCTTTCACTGAGAGGTCCGTAGAAATAAAGCACCTTTACAGAAATTAAGATCTCCGCCCCCAGTAAACAATGTTTGTTTGCTTGTCTGTCCTAACTGGCATGATGGTAGACACGTCTCCTGAATAAATGTGTTCTTCTCACAGCGGTTTGTGTGTGTGTGTTGGCTTGTTTGCTCTTGGAAATGAAAAATGGAAAGCTCTGTTGTATAGTTTATGTGCCATGTGAGAAGTTCACTTCCTTCCAGCTGAAGCTTTGTTGCTGCCATCTAGTGGAGATAAACTACACCGTCACCCTTGTTTTAGTTCCTAAAACCTTAAATGTAATGTAAATGAAATTAGTGAACTCATGAATATTTTTATATCCTGTAGCTTTTCTGAATTTTCGCTTAGATATGAGTACATTTTGTTTTTGAATGAATGTGAAAATGCTTAAAGTTACAGTTAACGTCTTAACACAGTGTTTCCATCAAACATAATTGAAGTTTATACTTCAGTAATAAAGATTAATTTAATTTCCCCCCCTCTCTGATTGGTGGTCTGCAGATTGTCCCAGACTCAGGTGGGCCAGCACTTCACATTTGTGCTCACGGACATTGATAGCAAGCAGAGGTTCGGTTTCTGTCGGCTGACGTCTGGCTGCAGAGTCTGCATCTGTTTGCTCAGGTAAGAGATTTTTATTGATGCTTGCTTCATTTATTAAACTTTTGAAGTGCATACTTTTCAAATTTGCAGTCTTATTTTTTAATGGGACATATCACAGATAGATAGAAAGTTCTGGAGAAGTGTCTTAAGGAAACAAATTCCAGATCAGTTCTAGATTCTGAAATCGAGGGATTTGAAGCAAACAATACTTTAATGAAATAATAATAAACGCAGACAGGAATGTTTTTTTTGTTTGTTTTTAGATCATAATATGATGGCAAACGCTGTCATATTTTCAGTCTGAGCTGTTCCACTGAGAATGGAAAGCTGGAGATTGAAGACTGCGTGTTACATAAACGATAAACCAGTGTATTTAATAATACAAATACATTTAGTAATTCAGAGCAGCTCAACTGGGACACATCACATTTTTTTTCCTCTCCGTCGTCTACATGGTATTGATGGACAATCGCAGGTTTATCATTGTCATGATGAGCTCCTGTCGAGATCTCTCCTCCTCCCACCCCGTCCAGAATGGCCTTTGTTTTTGTGTGTGTGTGTGTGTGTGTGTGTTTCTCTCTTTCTCTCCCCTCGTTATTCAGGCACAGAGGCATGCCGGAGACGGTTCACCAATAATTATGCATGAAGCCCTGCTGCCAATTAGCAAGAGTCTCCCCTGTCCCTTTCACTGAGTTTTACATGCTAATTCATTTGACATATGATGTATAAAATTCATTATGCATTCTGAGTAGTTTGCATGACTTCCTTCATTCATAATAAGAAATGCATTCAAAGTTTTACTCCCTTTAAGACCTTAGACTTCTTTTGTTTATGTCATCTATTTGGAAAGAACATGGTCAAACGGAACAAAAGACCTAAAGAAAGTTTTGGTTTATTTTTAAAATGAACATATTTATTTCAAAATATATAAAAGTTATATAGAATGCATAAATAATTGCATACATTGTAGAATTGTATTTATTTGTTTCTTATTCACACACATTTACACTCTCTACCAGAATATAAAAGAAAAGTAATTAAAACAGTTTGTGTCCTTGTGATTGTTGAAGTGCTGGGACCGTAAAATTGTCACCTAAGCTTACACGAGGAAGTTGCCTAATGAGAGGGACAGTTTTATGTGGACAGCCCTTTGTAGCTTTGCAGGTTTAGCCCAGGCCAAATAGGCCAGGGTTGCTTCTGGCCAAACCACTTCAAAAACACAAGCGTTCCGTTTTACCCCACCCTCTTCGGACATAGCCTTCGGACATATGCGAGACCCCAGATGAAATACACCCCCTCTCTCTCTCGCGCTCTCTCGCCCGTTTTATTTGATGGCTGGGACCCGACTTGGCGTCTTCCTCAGACAGCGGAGGTTTTCTTCAGTTAGTGGCCATTTAGCGATATTTCTTTCCCTCTGCTGAACATAAAACTCAGGAAAAGTCCGGGTGTAATCGTATCTCATCCTGGGAAGGATACAAGGTGCAAGCTGACTTGCTTTTAAAGCTCCTAAATACCTCCAATGATTTAGGATGCATGTTGATTTAAGGGCCGATTAGATCATACAAGCGTATAAGGCCGTATGTGGGGTTTAAAACTTCAAAATAAACGCATAATATGACTTTAAACTGATTTATAGTGGAATTTTCAAGTTTGAGATTGCTAGTGAGATTATTTAGTTTTAGTTTTAAAATGAACTATTTTTGCTTTATTGACAGCAGCACTTTTAATTTTGATTAGTGACCTAGAAATAGTGAAGAATGTTTAATATATTATTAATTTGGTTATATTTACACACACACACACACACACAAAAATCAGTTTTTAAATCTAAAAATAGATTAAAATGACAGAAAATTGACAGAAGTTATGTGAAAGTTATAAGTAGTACTCAAGTAGTTCGCACTTAATTCTCGAAAACGCAAGTAAATCTTTTCTAATCATGACCTATACATTCTCTCATTCACTGGTGGTCAGTTTTTTTTCTGGCTATCAAACCATTTGCTGGAGTTTATCTGATGCTTCTGGCTGTGGAAGCACGAGTTGGAGTTTGTTAGGGATTGCGGGTAAGCCACAGATAAGTTGGTTTACTCTCCGAATACACACGGCGCTAGAGAACCTAAAAGGGCCGTTGAGATTGGCTCGTCTCAGCACAGTTCAGCATGATGAATGTTCCTCTATCAGAGGATTTGCCGAATACAAACACATTTTTACTTACTAGCTGTGAAGAGATTGGGCCGGGGTGCCGTGCTCCCCTCAGCCTATTTATAAAAAGTTCAAACAAGAAGAAAAATGGTGCGCTTCTGCTTTATGACTTAAATTAAAAAATGAATCCAGGATTTCGCGAAAGGTATTCCTCCCTGGATGTCTTCATAAAAACGCGAGCCTGCTGCTTATAGAGCGGTGATTTATTTGACTTTAAAACAAAAGATTTACATGCTCTCATTTAAGAGTATAATGAGTGTTTGTGCTCTCCAAGGCCTGCCGTGCCTTTCTGACAAGGAGAGGCTCCCGTTTAAATCCCCTTCACATGTTGAAAAATGAAGGATTAGCATCTAGGAGCCTCGCATTTTAAACAAAGAGCGAGCGAAGAGAGATAGATAGATAATGATTTTTCTTTGTAGCGCGACGCAGCTCAAGCGAGGTGTCGGTCGATTGCGATATTTCAAACAACACGTCATGCTAACCAAAACACACCATTTTTTTCTCATCCATCTAGTAGAAATTTGCATAGACACACGGTTAATTTGGAGTAGTGTGACCTGGTTTGCGAACGTCGTCGCGCACGTCAAAATATTGGCATGTTAAGAGATGATTGTTTTAGGTTAATGGTCACCCAGACTTGAAAGTCGCACGCTTGAGCGCACGTCCCTGGGAACGCCGTGCCACTGGCCCCTTACGGATTCGGCAATATGAAAATTTGCATTAGATACACTTAGTTGTGTTTTTTGTTGTCTGTTAATTCCAGTCTGTTGGAGAGCTCACTGACCCATGCAAGGATAAAAAGGGAAGAAAAAAAAAATGGTTTAACTGGGATCAGATGATGAGCTTGTTCTTCTTTTTTTGTTTTAAATAAAATTACCGCATCTATTAATTCAAGCTTCTTCTTTTGCCAATTAAAGTAATCAAGCGTTAGCGACAAACAAAAGTCGAAGCTCGGCGTTTGAAGAGAATAGCTGATGTAATCGCTCTCGGTTAAGTGTGAGATTTCAGACCGAGTCGAAACGCATGTTGTAATCACGCCTACATACCGGGAAAGAAAAAGTCAGAGCCCGCTAGCAGGCCGCATTTTTTCACTAGATTGCATAACAAAATAAATGGTGTGTGTTCTTACAACCTTCAAGCCAAAACAACACATTGGCCGCGTTCCATCTTTAAAGGCTGTCAACTTTGCCAAGATTCTGTCAGGCGGCAACGCACACAATGTTGCAGATACTCTTGGCTAGTCATTGTGTGATTAGTTAATACACATTGATAAGGTGTGAATTCTTTTTTGTACTCCTGCTAGGAAATTAATTTTGGTGGAGAGAAAAAAAACGGTGACATATGTAGTACGACGATGAGGTGCAGGTTGTGCATCTGGGCGCAGCATGCTTGTAAACCATCCCATCCCTGGTTTATTACAGGCTACAGTGGACCACTCGTGTTTTTGTTGAAGAAACCAAATACTTTTATTTAGCTCGCTCCGTGGCTGGAATGTTTAAAATGCAAGTGTCAGCGAGTACAAAGAATGTGATCATAAGGTTCACTGTAGTTGAAAACGCTCTAAAGCCCGGCAGGTTAAAAGTCAAGGTGAGGAAGAATCGGCTCTTTCTCTTTTGAATGAAGCTTTTTTTCTTGTGAGGTGTTCTAATAAATAATTGCTTAATGCATTTTTTTCTTCTCTCTCTCTTTTTTTTTGACAGTTATCTCCCATGGTTTGAGATTTATTATAAGCTGCTAAATACATTTGCAGACTACTTATCAAAACACCAGGTAAGTTAAGAGAAGTTTTCAACTTGTCTTCACATGGAAAAAATTAGCACGTTTATAATACACAAGAATAAAAAGATTTACATAGAAATTTGCATTAAATCTTCAGTCATTTAAAAAAAGATCGTTAATGTGATGATTTATTTAATAACGGATTTATGAACAATTTTTCACATTATCACATTTCTTTTTAAATACACCAGCTTGGTTAAAGTTGCACGTTTCTGAAAACGGTTTTATTATCTTACACAAGAATATGCATTAAATGCTGCAATTTACACAAGAATTAAGAGCAATAAAAACGTTCTTAAATGATCACATTTAATGCATTTTTTAAAATACTTTTCTCCGTTGGAAAAATGAGCAAAACTTAACACATAAGAATGAGTTTATAAAAGATTAACACAGAAATTCGCATTAAATCTGATCATTTATGTAAAACAAATTTATAAAACCATTTTTAAATACATTATTGCATTTAAAGCAGATTTTTAAGTACAGACTTACACACTTTTTAAAACAGCTCATTTGAAGTCTTCAACTTGTCCTCAATAAGCAAAAATGTACTAAATAAGAATGTATATTTATATGTATGCGTGTGTGTGTGTACGTGCAGTAATTTCACTTTAATGGCAATGAATAGGTTATTTTCATTGACATTGAAGTGAAATAACTGAACATAACCATAGGAGCCTGAGAAAAATACTAATTTTAGAAGAAAATTTCAGATGGCGCTTAGAGGCTCATCTGAACTCTTCATATATATTTATTTTAAGAACTATTAAGTATAAAGTAATCTTTCAGACTTTTTAAAAGAAGTTGAAGTTGCACATTTCTCACATGGTTTTGTGATTTACACAGAAATGTGCATTAAATGTGGCAATTTATGCAAAAATGGTTATACGATTTACACAAATTTGCATTAGGTGCTATACTGTAAATCGTTAATGTAAATATGAATATGTAAAATCATTTATAAAACCGTTCTTAAAATATCAAATCTAATGTTAATTTCTAAATAGACTACTTATCATTAGATAAGTGAAGAGAAGTCTTCAACTTCACATGGAAAAAATAAGCACAATTAAATTAATAATTACATTGAATGTGACCATTTTTGTAAAATAAATGCACATTTTTAAATACTCACGCAGACAAAATGTTACTTAAGTTAAGAGTTCAAATTTGAACGTAAACAGATCAAACAGTATCCGTTTTAACTGTAAATATTTGTAACTGTAAAAAAAAGTTTTC
>SCHK01420146.1:0-12329 GCA_004124795.1 Poropuntius huangchuchieni | reverse complement strand
ACACACACACACACACACACACACACACACACATAAAGCTGCTGCTCATCAGCAAGTCACATCAAACACATTTTCTTCAGCACATCTCATTTCATGTCATGCTCCAGGACCAAACACTGGCAGGAGGGTGTGGTTGTAAAAAATGACTAAAAAAAGAGAGGGGCAAGAAAACAGACAATGGACCCCTGGCCCCAATAGTTTCGTTTCAGGCACCACACTGGCCTCTGGATTCAAACTTAGAGCCAGCATTTATTCACGTTGCTTAAATTTAGCTAAATTTCAAATACTACTAAACTTAGATCACATTCAGACTTCTCTAAGGATATGTTAAGACAGACTAGATTTAGATCTATTTAGTTTATTGTACAAAAAAAAAAAAAAAAATAATAATAATAATAATAATACAATCCCAGTCCAAACTATTTCCACATGCAGTTTGAAATTCAATTTAAATTTCAGGTTTGGAAGTGGGTTTCAATCTAACCAGACAAAAGGAGATTTGCAATGGGATTATAATGGCACAGAGAAATGTGTGTGTATTGAATTTTGATTGAGCAAACGCGTGTACTTGAACACTGTGCAGTGCTATACCAGGTGAGCTACTGAGCAAGTTTACCACGTCAGAAAAAACAAACATATTAGGATGTCAAAAATTACAAATCATGCACTATAGTAAACATGTTTTGAGGTTATACCATAGTATTGTGCAAGAAATTACCAATTAGTGGTAATTGGAAACTGGAAACTGCATTGAATTTTTTGTACAGGTTTGTTTTTGGAGCAGTGCGATTAAAAAAAAAAAACGCCATCACTTTTTGACAGATTCATTACTACTGATTTGATTTAAACAACAAACCAGAGTTGCATGCAATGAGACAAAATCTAAAACAAGAAAAATTCTGAGAATTTTTTAGCAGATCAAATGTTTTCCAAACTAACTGCAAATCCTGCCTTTTTTGGCAGTTTCACAGCTGAGAATCGCTATTGATTTTTGTTTTCTGACTTCTCGAAATCTTTAGAGGCTTTTTTCACATTAAGTCCTGGGTACTAGATTCAAATGCATCCAAAATATAATTAACCTCAGGGCCCATTCGAGCTCTTAGAATGACGACTAATTCAATTAATAGTCAGATAATCGGCTGATGTTAAGAGCATTAACTATGATTTCTGCAAGTGTCTGTTGCCAAAAACCGAGAGATGGATCCAAGTGAGAATGCAGTGAAATTATTTAAAACACACAGGAATTCACGTCAAAGAGAAAAACAGGAGAGACTGTAGGAAGGGGGAGGGTGCCAGTGTAGTGCAAGTAGTTGTAGCAGTTCATCATCAGTGTCTAGAGGAGGAAGCGAAGAAGGAACACAGCGTAACTGAAAGACAAAGAGGCGTAAACAGCTGGCACGCTGCTGCAGCGTCGCAATGCCAACGAAAGGAAACTTGCCTGCCAACATCCAAAAACGGGGCTAAAGAAAGACACCACCAGAGCAGAGCCAGAGGACTGTGGGAGATGCGGATCCTGGCGTAGTCAATAGGGTGACGAGGCCAATCCTCAGGGACAACCTGCTCATTACAAAGTCAGAGAAAGGTCAGGTGACTGACTTCTGCTTTTCTTTCACTCCTTCACCAATTATCATCCCTCTGTCCCTACCTTTTCCCGCGGAGTTTGTCCCACTTGCTCGTTTCCCATGCACTCTGGACGATTCCTCGACGGTTCCTGTCATAATTCATGTTTTCTTTAGTAAACAGCTTCTGGCACAGTTGTGTCATCATTTGGGCTCTGCTCGCTGAAGCGGTTTGGTGCAGTGGCAGACGCGGAGGCCCGTCCTCAGGCAGATGCACTGCGACTGGAGAGATGAATGGAAACCGCTTGGATTAATGAAGCGATTTCAGAACAGTTGAAATTACTGACAGCTCCCCTAAACTTCTCACCCTGCCTCCTTTACCATGAGTAATAGTCGCACACAGTCGCTGATATACTTAGATCACCGCAGTAAATGCAGATTTACGCACACACGCAGGCACACGTGCACAGACAGAGACACACACAGACAAAGTCTTTCCATCAATAAATGATATTAATGAGCAAGCGGCCACATTTACAAATGTTTCTAAATCTCAATTATGAATTGGGTTTATTTCTGATAAGCGGTATGATTTGATGAGGTAATAATGCATGGTAAAGAAGTGCATGGAACACATTAGCTGTATTTCAAAACCTAGCGAGCTGCCCACTGAGGCAGGTTCATAATAGTGTCCCCGATGTTAGGTAACTAACTTGATTATGTTGCCCAATTAGACTTTATTTTTACCTAATTGACATACTGTACATCCTTCGTAAAGAATTAAACACAGAATGCATTGCAACAAGCTCGGTGAGAATATAAATCAGATAAGATGGCTGACAGCTGAATCATAATAAATATATTTCATTTAATACTGAGAAGTGTTCATAAACTTAAGTCAATGTAAACAGAATTAGATCATTTTTTACCCAATACTTGGGTGTGCTGTGCATTTTTATGAGGCATTTGATCAGCTAAGGACAAAAAAGAAAGATAAATATGTTTAATATGAGTATATAATAATAATGATAATATTAAATATAATAAAAATAATGATTAAATATTAGTGATCAATCAATGAAATAAAGAAATAATACTTTTGCAATAATACTATTATTTTACAGAACAACAATGGTAATATTTATGGCTCATTTCTAAACTATAGAGGTTTTATTTTGGATGAAAATAACTATTTGTGTGGCACATGGAGTTACTGCCACCATAAGATTAGTGTACTAAATCAGTCGTTGTGACATTTCATGACAGTCTCTAAGAAGCAAGGCAGTTCATAATACTGTGAAAGAGAGCACATCACTACTGAAAAAATGTCTTTGATAGAACTGAAAGAGCTCCATATATTTCATATGGCACTGCTTATGTGTGTTTGTGGGTGGGTGTGATCACTCCTGTCTGTATCTTCTCCACTGTCTGTTTACTGCAATGCAGGAGTTGCTCTTTGACTGTATTCAGTGGAAGGCGCACCGGGGATTTTCACAGAGACCTTTGTGTCAGTTCCTACTGGTGCGTGAGAAAGATCATTGCTTGTTTTCTCTGCTGTTATTTACAGGCTCCATTCATTGATAAATGACTTCAGAGAGGCTTGAACAGAAGTGACAGCACTGAAACGCTAATTTGTCCTCATTCCTTGTCTTCCTTTCTCTCCCTTTCTGTTTGTCACTCTCTCCGTGTTTATCTGTCTCTCTCACTCAATGTGTCACAGACTCCGCCCTCTTTAGTCTGTATAGAGCAGTAACAAAATTCTCGACAAAAATAATCTGTCAGATTCTAAAAATTCAAATTAAACACATTTAAATGTCTATAACCTGATAATAAATTGATAGAATTGGCAAGCTCACCAAATTAAAAACTGTAAACACAACACAACTATCTCTAAAAAGCTCCATGATTTAAGGCATAATTGATTGTAGCACAAACGCTGTGGGAGGAGTTTGCAAAATTTTAATACTTAGGGTTAGCAGTTAAGAACAAATCTCTCACTCTTGATATGCATAATAATAATAATAGTCATGCTTGCCTTAGCAAGCACCACTAATAAAAAGAATGTGATAAATTCAGAGACATTAAGTGTGAACAGGAGAGCGTGCTGTGGTGCAGTACTGCGTGTTAGTATCAGGGTGGGGGCTCAGAACTGCTGCTGGAATGGTGAGAGATGTTAGTTTTAGAACAAATGCGTTGAGCAAACGAAATGCTTACTCAAAAAATGAGAGGAAGGTGAATGAGCAGGTACCATGGCAAGGTCTTATATTGTGATTTTAGTACTAAAACGCTGTGTGCATTAAGGAAAAATCTCGTCAATGTAAAGCCCAAAGTATACTTTGCTCTTTACATGTATGCTTGAGTATGCATATAGTGTGCATAACATACATTTCATCATCAGAATAGCGTATGCATGCTGTACGCGCACAGTACATACTGAATTGTGGAGTGGGGGTACTTGAACTCGGGACTGGAATTGTGAATGAATTGGACTCGGATATACTGTGGTGGACTCTGACATTTTTTACGTGGAAATTTTTCACATTATAGATGAATCCATGTCATGTAATATAAAATACAGAAAAATAAGTAACAACATAAAATTAAGATAAAAAGACATTAATAAACATTTCCCACTCAAACTCTACTTAAGACCCTCAAGGTGGACTCAGACCCAACACTACTGAATAGGATATGTACTGTACGCTCCATTCACACATACACCTTGAATTTTTTGCAGTAATTTGTTGGTCCACAAGGTGGCGATGCTGACCCGGACCATCATTTTGCATTTATAAACAAACAGATGGGACACGACAACAACAACATCAAACTTCTGGAGGTTGTAATAACAAAAGATGCCCGCATTGACCAGCACTTGTGTGAGGAGATTAACTAATTTAAATGAGTAACAAGGCACTCGTAACTTCTGGAGAGAAATAGCGCAGACACAGTAAGATAAAACTGTCTAGTGTCATGTGTGGAGCCTGTGTTTGCACACATTATCAAATGAAGCATACTGTAAAAGGCTGTGGATGCATGCTTACACTAAGGGTTCATGTCAAAACTGAAGTAAACTTTGGGATTAAATCTACATGTGTTTTTGTCCTATAAGACATTTGATCAGTTACCTGGTTTCTGTTTCTGCGCTGTTGCACCCTTTCTACCTTGAAATCTGACTAGGTAAAAATCCTTCTCCACATCAGCCACCCAATTTAGTGAAGTCGTAAAAATTAAAACGAGATGACATACTCTTGTATTTAGTGTTATTAGATAGTATGGTAAATACAAAAATATCAGTACACGCTATGATCATAAACGTATCTTTAAAGCTGACGTTTAGATATATTGGGCTATTGTCACCAGCAAAACTGACAATCGCCTTGCTCGCATAATGTTGCATTGATGTTTATTGTCAAGTTTAACCAAATTAATTTTCTTGTCAAAATTGGCAACCGGCCATTGACAAAAATGCAGATGGAAACCCATTATGCTTCTATTCGAAGCCAGATGTGACAGACACATGGACTGTGATAAAGGCTCTTCATTGGAGTTAGTGTGACAACTAGCCCCAGTCTCCCCTATTTCTATAGGCTCATATACAGAAGGGCTTTTTTGGTCCCCTGTGAACGTTTAGTAAACTCAAAAGGTGTCAAAAGGCTATTTTGATTGTGCCAAACCTCTACACTTCACACTGCTAGAGGGATGTAAGCTGTTGTTCAGCGGTAGTCACTGTAGTCGAGCTCTGAAGGCATTAACATTCTGGTGTGCAGGAGAGTCTCTGAAGGTCTGGTATCAGTCAAGCTGTCCTTTTCAAGCCTGAATGACCGGGCAGTGGCAGAGGAGGCCCCACGAGAGAGCGGGAGGGACACCCACACACTCCTGCCACTTTCCTGCGGCAGCCCGCAGAAGAGGAAGAGTCAATTTAACAGCAATCATCCCCCTTGATCACAGCCCGCCTGTAACCTGCCACCTCCACAATGATTTTATCATCCTCGCTCCCTCACATGCTATCTCCACTGTCTCTATTTTGCTTTGAAAGTCCTCCCTTTTCACCGCAATATCATTGGAACAGATACACCTTTTATAGTTTTGCCGTTTCATAAATTGTTTTACTCTTTAATATTACCTGGTAACACTATAATTGCATGTTTAATTTGACAGATAACTCATCCCAATAACATGCTAAATGTTAGGACTCAAGCAATAACGATGTAAGTGTTCAATAGCTTTTTTGAAAGCCAGTACTTTAAGGTATTTGTATCTGTAGAAATATTCATAGACTGTTCAGTGGGGGAAAGTGTGACAACTAGACCCACTCTCCTCTATTTCAATAGGCTCACACAGAAGGGCTATTCTGGTCCCCTGTGAAAGTTTAGTAAACTCAGCTGGCCCCCCTGGCCCATATCCTGTAGGTCTGTGGCAGCGTGAAGAGCGAGAACTAAATCATAGGCTGACAGGGCCCTTTCCTTTAATAGATGCCCCCTGTGTAACCAGCCCAGAAAAGGGAAGAGAAGAGCAGCCATTGCTACACACACACATGCATCTGATTGTATGTATGGCTTGTATGCGCATGCATACCTGTGCGCATGGACAAACTCACACACACACACACACACACCCACCTACCTAAAGGGGGTAACTAGGGCTACTTGTCTCTTTTTTTGTGCTCTAGTGAATATATCTGAGGGTAGGCTTATTTTTGAAAGCCAACCGCTACTGCTGTATAGGAAAATACCTGAAATTATTAAATTACAAAAAAAACAAACAAAAAAAAACTTAATGAACATTTCCACCATACATGTTTATATATTTGGTTTATTTATATGCATATGTGTGTATAACTAACAAATTAATAATAAATAATTTGTGTATTATATTATTATTTTATATATTTAAATGCATAGATTTTAAAATATAAAACTTAAAATGTAATACATTACATATACACACACATACAAATACAGTATATACACACATAAAATAATAAATGAATAATAAATGTAAATATTTTATATAAATGTGTATAATTTAAATTCTGTCTTAAAATACACAAATTTAACATTCATTTTTATCAAAATAAAAAAAAAGTTACATTTTGTTAGAAAGTTAAATTGTTATGTCATCAAAGTTTTAGAAATGTAATAAATGTTATAACGTACAGAAATGTAATTTAAAGTGTTAATACATCTTAAAAAATGGTAACACTTTAGTATTACCTATACTAAAGTTTACCAAAGTTAAAATTTTTAAAAAATTTATTAACACTTCAATTCTCACTATTAACTAGTTTCTTATTAGCATGCCTATTATTAACATATTGGCTGTTTACTTAAAAAGCAATATTTTGCATGACCTTATTCTACATCTCTAATCCTACCCAATACCTAAATTCAAATATTAACAATTTCAACAAATACTAATAAGCAGCAAATTTGGAGTTTGAGACAAAAGTCCTATTTAACGGTTTGTTAATAGCGAGAACTTTGCCCCTAAAATAAAGTGTGACTAAAAAATTCTACAAACGTATTAATTTATTAACCATTAAGGATAAATAAGGAGAAAAAGGAGACTGAATTATATACACAAAAACACTTCATGATTCAAACACTGAAAGGAATATGAAACATTACACACACTCACAATTGATCTCTGGAATCCTAGTATCCTTGATCAGACAGCAGCAGAGATTTGTATTTTTACTTGATGTTGCCGCTGCAGGCTGTGAAGATGAACAGTTATATAGGCAGTATTTATGGCTTTTGGATATTTGTTATAGCGCAATTATTCCACTGTAATACTTTGGGCATGTTATGATGATCTAAGAGCATTTCATTCCTGCCTGATCTGCGGGAGAGATGAGTTAAACCACTTTTCAAAGAACAAAATTGAAGTGCCCTGGGACAAGCAGTTCTCATTTCATCTGCAAAAGAAAGCTTTGACCTTTGCATAGCACTGAATGTAAGCACGTGAATATATGGAAGTCTAGGTGCACTACAAGTAAACAGGAACAGATTGAGGTAATTGAAGAGCTAGAGACACACAAATACACTTACAAATCAGTACACTATCAGACTGTGGTAATACCAGACACTTACAACACAATCACAGTTATTGGCTTTGTAGGACTACTGACATTGACAAGAAAAGCCACGCCTCCCTTCCCATCATCCTCCTCCTTTTTCCAGGGGGGTCAAGGTCCTGCTACATCCCTACGGTTAGTACTGGTAGTTAGCCCCTGCTGGGCAAGTCATAACTACAGTATAACATTACATGAGCAAACTACATCGTTGTCCACTGACAGGCATTCAAAAGTATCTGTGTGTTCTGATTAAATCAGTTTTGCAAGCAACATAAACAAGAAGAATCTTTTGTATATATGTTATACTATAGTAAATGTTTAACCAGCATCCATTTACTCACCCTTCCTGTTATTTCATAGCTGTATGGCTGACTTTCTACTACAGAATAATAAGATAGTTTAGTTAATATTCGGTTGGGTGAATTTAATACAATAGCTGTGTAAAAAGCTGCAGCATACAGAAGTAGAAAGGCAAAAAGGCATGTCCAAATCCAATGATCTTGTCACATCCTGTCTACAGAAATACCTTCATCTGATTTTTGAAGGCAGCATAGATGTATCCTTTGCTGCCCGTGATATCCTATTATCCTGTGCATTTAGTATCATGACAGTTGAGCTATAAATAAATAACTAAATAAATAAATAAGTCTTAAAATTGCAGATGGTAGTCAGTTACTAAATTAGTATTTGCACTAATGTGCTTGATAGGGCTTTCGGATATAGGTAATGGCTGTATATTGTGACTGCTTTAATGCTTCAATGTCACATGGTAGGACACTTACTGTCTATGCAGGGTTAGAAAGCTCTCGGTATCAAAAATATCTTAATTTGTGTTCCAAAGATGAACGAAGGTCTTACAGGTTTGGAACGACAAGAGGGCGAGTAATTAATGATAGAATTTTCATTTTTGAGTGAACTATCGCTTTAAGACCAGGGACCAATCATATGTCATGAAATGTAGATGGAGGAATCCAGGTCATCTTGATAGGTCTGCACGATTTAGGAAAAAAAAAAAGAAAAAAAAAGGTTAATAAATTATAAATTAGTCCAAAAATAAAACTTTTTGTTTAGATTATATATGTGTGTGTACTGTGTTTATTTATTATGTATATATAAATACACACACATACGGTATATATTTTGAAAATATTTACGTTTATATTACGTTTATTTACATATATATATATTCATGTCCTTATATTATATATATTTCATATTTAAACATTTTTCTTAAATATATACATGCATGTGTTTTTATTTATATATACATAATAAATATACACATTACACACACATATATTATGTAAACAAAAACTTTCATTTTGGATGCGATTAATCACGGTTAATCGTTTGACAGCACTAAAATAAATTAAAAGGTAAAAGGTTTCTGTGCTTGGTTAAAAGTTTTTTTTTTATTATATCAATATGACTATAAAATAAAAAGAATGGTAATTATAATTCATACTGTTACTACATAAAAATATTAATCAAAATATAAAATATTACTACCATAGCATTTCACTTTAAAATGAAAATAAAAAGTGTTAACGAAAAATATAATAATAATTTTACTTAACATGACAACTGTAAAACTGAAACCACTTGGAGCCCTTAAAGCTTCTCTTTCATTGACAACAGCCGGTCATGGTAAGTTTGAGAAGATGGTTGGCACATGTGGCATTCCTGAATGCATGTGTGAAGAACCAAAAACCAATCCGCTCTAAGAAGCTGAAAACACCAGATCACGAGCTGCTCGTGTGTAAAAGAACACAGTGCCATGCTTCACTCTGAAACACACGCCGCATACAGTTATTTCAATTGCAGTTTTTGTGATTTAACAATAACATTTTTTTTTTTTTTTTAATGAATCAAGCCCTGCTTGTAGGACTACTACTGTACATTCACCAGCTGAGCAACCACCATCGAGATCAACCTAGCAACACAGTTATTAATCACTGTAAAAACACTCTGACCTAAGCCTCCTGGACTGACTGGCATTATGGACACAGAATGGAGTTTGGCAATTACACCCCTTAGATAAAATATCAAGGTCGCAATACCTCGATCGTGTCTGTGTCAACGGATCATTTTTCATTTCCTCAATCGCGTCACTACAGGGTCAAATGCATTTGAAGTCCATTTGTTACCTTTAAAGTGTTGGTGATGGTGACTTGAGGGAGGGGTTTTAAAATGATGGAGAGAAGGGGAAGTGAAAATAAGAAGAGATAGACAGTGACATCCTGTCACTTCTTCTAATGGAGCGTCACTCTTGGTGTCTTGCGGTTGGAGGAAAGGAAAGTGTGCAGGTGGTACAGGAAATCCACACAAATTCAATGTACTCGCACTGTCAATACACATTAGAGAAATAATCAAAACAAGAACAACACTGCTCCTCTGCTTTACGAGCACAATAACATTCCATATTAAAAGATTTTTAAAAATCAATGGAGTTATGCAGGGAATCATATCCAAATGGATTTTCAAATGAATATCGGAGAGCCTAATTTCTTTTCATGAAGTGGACTATCTTCTCTCCAGTGCCAATCTAGAGGTGAGATGAGAGCTGCATTTAAAGTTTTTTATTCTCAGGGGTTTGAAAGAAAGAAAAAAGATTAGATAAGTTACTGTTTTAGACAGGATTGGTCTAAAAATACAACTTACAACTTTTTTTTTTTTCTTCAAAAACCACAATAAATCAAGAAAATATACTGAGATTTTTTTTATTGTAATTGTAGTAATTGTGTTTGTTAAATGGAAATTTCTGACTCATTCCTCCCCTAAAGCAAAAGTAAGAAAAAACAATTTATATGTGGAAAATCAAGCCTATTTTTGGAGGTATTTTCCCCATTGTGATATTAATTTTATGTACTCAGCCTTCTGAGTTGCAAAATGGTTTATCATTGAAAAAAAAAAAAAAGTAAATTTGTAAAAAATATTGTTTCCACTTTTGTCCTCATTTATGCATTTTAATTGCAGAGAGAGAATAGAATTATGTTTGTTTGTTTTTTAACACCACACCAGTTCCTACAGCTTCATGAAGAAATCCAGGTTTGAATATAAACAGACAAAAATAAATAAAAATAAAAGAACTACATAATTATTATTTTTTTTTAATCAAATCATATATATTTCACACAATAAAAAATAATAATAATATTTTAATTATTTTGGGGTGAAATATGGGCCACTTATTTGAACGACTTGAACATTTATCCAGTCTTCTTTCCTGAAATGATATCATATTATGAGTTCTGAGATTGCAGGCTGCCTTACTAGTACAAGTGGAATCATTACTATGTTAGTCCACATACACAGTATGCTAAATTGCTAAGTGCTGAGTGAGGTTAAAGGTCAAGACCTTCTCTGTTCTTGCTCATTTTCATGAGATAGAGATGTAGATGTATGCTGACTTCCTGTCCTGTCTCGCTACATCATGGGAAAGGCTCGTGAGTGGCCCGACAGAGACGGAGAAAGACAGAGGGACGCATATCGCTGAGTAAGCTCAGCCCTGAGCCAGGAGGGTTCCACTGGCACACATAAAAGTCAAGGAGATCCCTTTGACAGATCAAGAGAGAGAGATTTAGAAAAGTCTCACTGTATTGAGCAAAGGGCAAAAGGATAGATCAAACCACAGCTGCTCCCCTGAGTGTGAAACACAGGTCTCTGGCACTCTTCAACACAGCGAGTAAGAGACTTACTTCTTCTACCCCAAATATGCAGTAAACGATAAAATGGGAAGTCAGCGCAGAGCAAGAAAAGATATAAAGAGGTGGTAGCAAGGGCAGAGCGATAGAGACGGCGAGAACAAATAGGAGGAGGAATAGGTGCTTTCTGATAGATGATTCTCTCCATTTTTATATACATTTTTGTAGTGATAAGGAGATGAGTTCTTGTGGACGGGGTTGAGGATGGGTGCTGTGGAGAAAGAGAGAGAGAGAGATTACACTGAGGAAGCTCATGCCATTACTAATGAGATGGAGGCAGCAATGGAGTAGCCTGTCCTTCACATGTGACCACGGGTTTTGTTTCTGCACCTACGTCACATTTACACACATACATACTGATGCACAATTTTGTAACATACCCAAATTTAACATCTGTGCCCAGTTGCAATAAACCCTTGAACACTGAAGTGTGATATTTCTGTACCACTTGCGTCACCAAAAATAACTTCTCAATTGGACCCTTTGCATATTACTGGGTTTGGAAAGTGGAAGTAAACTGTAGCAGGAAGAAATAGAGAGATGGATTTCGACAGGAGAAAAAATATTTAAACTTATTCCTAGAACTGATTTTTATTTATTTATTTTTTAAATGCTGGGGTTATGTAACAAAGATGAGCATTGTTTATTCATATGAAACATTTAAGTTAAACATTTTCAAACAAGTCTCCGTGATCACAGAATCCCAAACACAAATAATTTATTTATTTTCATTGTCTGGCTATCTGGGATTTTGATATGGAGTTAAAGGTTAGGATTATAATTTTTTTGGTAGTATTATATCACATTGTGATTGTATATTAGCACGTTTTTTTTTGGCATCTGATAGAGCGTTTTGATCCAGAAGCAGTGAGGTGTGACTTCAGACTTGACTTAAGCAGATTTGTAATACATTTCATAACTGTACTATCATCACTGTTCAAATGCTGTAAAGAAATACAATTTATGATGTTAAATTAAGTTTTCAAA